>JAHWFO010059370.1:1343925-1402392 GCA_023313115.1 Rhysida immarginata
ATCGAACCAGGAACCTTTGGCTCGGACCGCCAACGCGCTAACCAATTTGGCTCGGACCGGGCTGCGGAATTTTCTTTCCTATTTTTCATCACATTTTTAAAAGTGACATTAACTGACGACAGTAGCAAGCGTGCCAGAAGGAAGCCTAACTCTCGCGTGCTATTGTGACCACTTTTCTTAAATTGAGAGTATAAATCTTTTACCACTCTTCTTACTGATTTTTCTCTAGACCGTCAGCTAATTTCCCCGAGTATTTTTAGAAAATTAAGAATTCTGCATAAATTCAAATTACAGTCGTTTACCTGCATTACCTGGGTACTCATATTGATCGATAAAGTTTGTTTTATTTTTATTATCAATAACAATTCAATAAGTAACAATTCTGGACCATTGGAAATGAGTTAGAAGCAGCTAGGATAAGTATGAACTCAGGAATCCTATTAAAATTTATTAATATCTCAACAATAAAATAAACCAAAAATTAAAACTTTACGATCTATGTTGTATTCGCGTGAACTCAACATACATAGTCCACGGGGTCGTTTAACATCCCTATCCAGTTATAACATCGATAACAGGGGTAGTTTTCTAAACTGATCTGACATTTCATATTAGGGTCTTTTTGACAACACAAAGCACAACGAGGGACGGACGGACGAGAGGATAACCACGGAAAATATAGCAGGTAACGGGGGGGCTTTCGTTATCACGTGATACGCGGCCGCTTCGTTCCTGGCTATCCAGGAAACCTTTCGCTTGTAAGAGGATACTTATATTTAACAAAACTATTCATAAGTAGACTTTAAGTTATTTACGTATCCTTGTCTTTCGCCCCTCAAAATTCAAAGCTGCTTTCTGTTTGTTTTTCTCTACTTACAGCAGCAACGCCCATTGCTCTCACAACGATACTGCCTCATAATATTGAAGAATACCCCGAGCCCGTCATACAATTAATACCGCAGGTTATGCAAGGCCGCTATACCGTCGAAGTGGTATAGATAATTCCCCGGACTAAGACTTTATGGATGGCATAAGTTTCTGCCTGTTTACTTTCATTTTATTTATCGCAAGTATAATTTTTGTCAGCCAAAATTAAGTTATTAAAGTTTTGATGACTTTTAATTTTGTAGGCTGTTTGTTCCCCCTCTCCTCACATACATAAGCGTGACTAAATTAAGTAATCATAAACTCTCTATTGAATTTCCTCCTTAAATCGTTATCCACTGCGCACATGAGACCCACCCTCGTAAAATATAAAACTTGTCCAACCAATCCAGCATAACTGTAAAAAAAAGTTTAAAAGCCATAGAAACTAAGTACAGGAGTACTTATTAATAATGCATGGGGCCCGGAACGTGATTGTAAAAGGCTTGCCCGTATTGTAGGTTAAACAAGTAACGCAAAAGGTAATTCAGGTATACGACTGTAATGATAGTACTTTAAATAATAATAAATTTTCTTATTAAAAGTTTTTTCGCCCTTCCTTGCCCAATTCTGATGCTCGACGAGTCAATTCCGAAGAATTGGATTCAGTTAAAGTTGTTGCCACGTCGACAGGATACAACTTTAACGCTGCTGCATTTACAGCCAAGAAAACTAAGATTCGCGCAATCTTTTTTTTTTTTTGATCAAAAATTACCAAAAACCTAATTTCTGTCTACTTCACTCGTTTGGTGAAAACTACCAATGGTGTTTGCGCATGCTCGACTATTTCCCTTCGATTATGGCGTTCCATTTTATATTCAAATAGCTTTAAGGATTTTTTTAATGCTTTGTAACAAATGTATCAATTTACTTTTGTAAAACTATTGTTCAACTTGTCAAAGATAAGATAGCACTATTATCTACAACTTTATAATGCAATAGTGAGTTTTGTTTTTATCGTTTTCAGGAAGCGAGAGTGCCACAAATGCCAACCAAAATCAGAATCAAAGTTCGGGTCAGAATCAGCCGTGTAAACTTTGTGGAAGCAAAAAATGAATGGATTGTTTGACTAAGATTCCTCAAGATCACAGCTACAAAAATAAGTTTTGCATTCGATTGGCTTCTATAACTGAAGGAAGTAATTTGAATTCTAAGTACTGGTGCAATCCAAATGAAAATTAGAAAAATGCTTTCTTAAAAGCATGGCTTTTAAAAATAAATTGATTGAATATGTAATTGAAAGTACATTCCAGCCATCCTAAGAAGAACACTCAAAATCAATTCAATTCACTTGACTTTTGAGTGTTCTTCTTAGGGTGGCTGGAGTTTACGTGAATCAGAAAAATGATAAGTCTCAATTTTCAAAATTTGTAGTAATCTCAAATAAATTAGCCCTCAAAGAAAAAAAAAAACCCCATTCATTTCAATTTCATAAAATTCTAGTGCTTTTAAGGTAATGTTAAGATGTAAGGAAAAAATAATCATATAAATTGATATTTCTTATATTCACTTCTTATCGGAAATGCAGTATTTATTGAAAAATGAGCTTTGAAACTACCAATTTTAAGAAATTTTTCAGGGGTTTCATTTTCACTAGCGAGCGCTGTGCGGTGGCGTCCTCTCCTGATAATTTTAGCAGAATAAGCAGAAAGCTAGAAAACCGCTTGCGTATACGGAACATTTTATAAAAGATTTTTACAATTTGAAACTATTTCCATCTGGTACACTGTGTGTAGAAAATGCAGTAGTTACTACAATTATTTTTTTAATTGCAAATTCTAAAACTCGAGCAATGGAAAGAGGCCCTATTTAGACTCATTTATTTAGCCTACCCGCGTAAAAGTTTTTATATTTTTTTAATCTCAAATTGGATTATTATAGCAATGTTTAATATAATCATTACTATTTAATCATTTACTTTATTCACAGCCTCCTTTTAACTTTTATCTCAACGATCTATACTGGGCATTTTAAACCAATATTATTCATTTTCAAAAAATATTTAAGTTATTCATTCCATTATCTTGACAAAAGCGGGAAAATATGGTGAAATAAAGATTCATCAATAAAATATATTGCAAAGCCTCAATATTTCATATATTTAATATAAAAATTAATTTAGTAGAAAATATAGCCCAATGATCATTTCGGTTCGACGCCATCCGCAGGGATAAATAAGAAAAAAATTTGAAAAGAAAATGAACAGATATTAAAAGTTAACAAAAGAGAATGAGAATACTTGAGTAAACAATAGTTGTATTATCAACAGAACTGTATATTGTTGATAAAGCAATGACGTAAAATAAAATAAATTTTTTTTATTATAAGATTCTTTAATTTGTTCCCATAATTTGATTATGTATAATTAATATTAAACATTGCTATAACCTTCCAAGTTGTGCTTTATCTGGAATGTAAGACTGTGTATACATTGTCTTTTTACGCATTCATTGATGAAATTCAATTTTTTATTAATACAATGAAAAAGTGGGAAAGAAAATTCTGATCAGGGATGTAACGAGGAACCACTTCTAAAGAAATTCTATACACTAAACATTATGCAAATTCAGTAACTAAATTCAGCGTCTAGTAAATTCAGTAACTAAAAACCCCAAAAACTAATAATTTTTGATTATTTTAAAGAAAACTAATAGTCATGATTGAATAGGTTTTTTTTTTTTAATTTAAATCTCCAATTAGTGACACCGAAACTTTTCCATTGGCTTTTCAGTTTCATATTTTTCTATCTTCGTTGCTTTCATCTGGAGAGCCGCTGCCATCTGATGACATAGCGTGGCAAATCAGAAACCACGAAAAACACAATGATGGGATAGATTGCGGATGAATTATTTAATGAAAACTACGGCGTCCTAATTGACTGTTTATAAAATCCAATCGACACCATTTTCTATGTTAAGAATGAAATAAGTTAAAATATTCCTTCGAGAAATGGAGACGGACGCCGGTTTAGTCATTGTATAACGAATCACTCTAGCGATTCACAACGGTATCATTGGCGTCGCTTAACATTTGATATTCAGTAAGGTACGTAACATTAATTCTCAATTGGATGACTGAAAATACAAGTAGCCCAAGTCACATTTTTAACATTTATTGTAAATTTAGAGTTTAAGCTGTTATTTTTATTTAAAAAAATGAGGAATCGTGATTTACAGATGCATGTTATTGTCTCGAAAATATAATTTTTCTTGTCTTAAAATTGGGTGTTGGTCCACAATTGGTGTGCATCTAAAAACGTGATTCAATGCTTCGGATTGCAGATTCGAAACTTAAGTTACTTTTTTTTTTTTTTGAAAAAAGGACTGATCGTGAAGGCGAGTTGATTGTTTTGACAGAGTCTGTTTTCTTATAACAATGGTTTGAGCAAGAGCAACTGAAAGTGGATAATTACACTTATAGGTAAACAGAACAATCTCAAGTAGTTAAATTATAACTCCAAATTGGTTAAATAATAACTCAATGAATACAACACAGAGCGAAGGTCTATTTGTATTTTCAGCCTTCAAATCAGAATAACAGTAGCAGCATTACGTTCCGTTATATAATGCTTTTGGTAATAGTTATAGTTGCGGTAGTAGTGGTAATAGCACAGATGAGAGAGATAAGTTAACTTTATCTATGGTAATAGTAAAACAAAATAAAACCTGGGATTCCGAATTAAATCTCGTTAGGATATTTAATTGGACACCCATTAGGAAACGTACACGATGGCAGAAATCCCGATGCCTTATACATCCAAAAACCGTTGGAAGAAAAAAGCGAAACTCCAAAGTGCTTTTATTGTGTCATCTATGTAATTTTAGTGACGTCTCCTTAATAAATGTTGAGGCCACCGAGAGAAGGCATCCGCAATGTATTACGTTTCGTGGTTTCCAATAAACGAAAAAACAGATTAATAAAATTCAAGATGACAATGAAGGATGGATAAATAACAGGATAGGAAACTATTGTTAAAAAGCGTGAATTTTTTTCAGTCGCGCGCTCGGATGATTTGCGTGGTCACTGCTCTTTGTTTAGCAGAAATCTGAATATTACCTGGTATTCAATGGCCACAGTCCTTATAACATGAATAAATCAACTTTTCTGTTGTCGCCATTGTTTTAGGCAGTTGATGTAAAACAAACTTTTAACGGAGTTCCCAATCCTGAAATTATTTGTCCATGATGGTTACACTGTTTCGCAGATACCGATGGTCAGATGTCTTGAGTCGTGACCACCGAGAGAAGGCATCTGCGATGAAAGTAATACATTGTTACATCATAGTTAGGGCAAATTTATGGCTTATTATTGGTAGAAATACTAATAACTGTGAATTACTTCTCTCTCGGTGGTTATGCCTGAGCGCGGAAACGTCATACATTGTTATTCATCATAAGAAGGGTATTTTATTCAGTTATACTACACCATAGTATTTTATTCCACTCTCGTTTTCAAACCTTGTCTAAGTCCCCTAGCGGCAGATAAACTCAACTGCCAAATCCATTGTTTACTACTGCAATCCTAACGGAGACAAAATGTCGTTTATTAAATTGGAGAAATTTTTATGAAGAAATTTAATTTCCAAGTCCTTTACACTAAACGTTTTTCTATTTTTTTTCTTTTCGAAAAGAAAAAAAAAAAAACCCAAGAAAATAAAACAACCGTGAGCTATATGAATTAAGGTTGTTATAACGGAACTCTTATTCAAAATAGTTTGAAATAAAAAGGATTTTGCCATATTAGAAAATTTGATGAATGGTTTTCATTGGATTCCCTAAATTAGATGAAATAAAATCTTTTTTAAAAATTATAGGATCTCTAAAGTTTTTATTCTTGCTGTTATGAATAGAAAATTGCATACATACCTTTTTTGCAGTCAGATAAAATGCGATGAAGAAAATCGTAAAAAGCTTTTGATAACGACCTGTCATTAACAAAACTCAATAGCAAAACATTACCTGAATAGATCCAGAAAAGAGGAGGAGATAGCTGAACGCTTGGTGCGCTGTGTCGTTATTATTGTTGTAGGACGTCGATCTGGCAACAGCTATAACAATGAAACCGACCCGGAGTGAACAGACTTCTCATCATTAGGCTATGGTTATACCAATAAGTCTTAAATTAGCTGTTCTAAGGATGTAACAATGTATGACGTTTCCGCACTCAGGCCTTGTCTCTCAGTGGCCTGGCAACAACACTCGGGGTGCATATACTTTTCAAATGGCAGCTACTCGGATGTGACGAAAGTAGGACAAAACTAGCACGGAAGAAAAGTATACGATTTCTAGCGTTCTAGGCTTCTAGCTGAAAACTATCTGCACCACTGGCAAAAAACGACTTCGTACGGGGGGCTGCCATCTTTGAAAAATCGCCCGTGCCATAGGCTAAGGTCAAAAACCCTCACCGGTGAGAGAATGATGACGTAATTTCTCACTGGGCTAACCGTCTTTTTCTCGGTGAGGACGGTGCGACTAACCGGTTAGGCATAGCAGCACTAACTGGCGTTTCTGACCGCGTTAAAATGACGTCACAAATTTCTCACTGGGATTTCTGACCGACCAAGCGCTAACTCTTCTCACCGGTGAGAGTTTTTGACCTTAGCCATAGCAACACCACCTAAAAAAAGCCTGTGCACGGAAAGGTCATACATTGTTACATCATCTTAGTAGGGCATTGTTATTCGCATATCTACCAATAAGCCCTGAATTTGCACTACTATGATGATGTAACAATGTATGACGGTTTCCGTGCAGAGGCTTTCTCTTTAGGTGTTGGCCATAGCCTATATCAATAGAAGAAATACTGGCGTTTCTTTTATTGTTGAGGCTATGCCACAGATTAGCGATTACACAGATGGGACAATCAATGGACTTCGCACGAAAAGACGTCACTTCCTTAGTGATTCGCTATCTTGGTTCCACACAGCCATTGCTAGGAAGAGTTTAAACCATTTTCTCCTTTTGAAGTTAATTTTGGGTCGTCATAAAAAACGTAGCAATAAAATATAGTTTTATTTCAGACATTCTGCTCACTTTGTAGTTAAACTAGTGTCAGAATCAGCATATCTAATGCTTAGCAACGACTTCTGTGGAACCAAGATGGCGCGTTGCCAAGGGGTAGAGCTAACTGTTACGTCACTCGTGCGAAGTCGAAGCCAACGAAAAAGACAGGCCTCGAAGCGGAAAAGTCACCTGACCATCTGGGTCCGAACAACAATCCAACCTTCATTGTTTCCAACAATCGGAAAAACACTCATTGTTTACATTCAAAATGGAGACAATGAAGATTGGATTGTTGTTCGGACCCAGATGGTCAGGTGACTTTTCCGCTTCGAGGCCTGTCTTTCTCGTTGGCCTCGTGCGAAGTCCATGCTAAGCGAAGGGAAACAGGATGACTCATCAAAACGATTGCAGCGCTCTAGCGGTACAGTGGGACCGCAGACTGAAATGCCATAGCAGATTAATGCAAAACATCTTGAATTGGACTCTTAAACATTTTTTCCTGGACATTTAAAATTTTTTATCGAAGAAAACATTTTAAAAGGATAGTTTTGTTAATTTTTTGACCTTATAATGCATTTTTCTATTAGTTTGGAAGATATTTTGATCTATTTATAAGTTTCAGAAATAAATTTATTTTTTGCTGTAGATTAAAAGGTAAAAATTAAAAAAAGCGAAAAATTTAAAGCGCCAAATTGTAAATTGTAATTAACAAAAAATTAATTTTGAAATCTGTTTGATATCTATTCAATTTTCTACATATGTTCAATATTAAACCTTTGACGCCTAAAATGTCTTTTTTTTTAATCTGCTTAAAAACGCATGTATCCATGTTCAATTATGTCTAAATGAATGGATAAACCATCATTATTTATCGATTGTTTATTAATTAATTCTTGTAGCTTTTCTTTTGAGAGCAAAATGTTGCGACCCGACCATAGATGAAATAATGGCAAAATATATTTAAGAAATTTTTTCCTTTAAATTTTGTCTAGTATTTTGAACACATAGTAACATACTACATTTATTACTAATAAAAATAATATAAACAAAGATAAATACCATTTTGCATGAAAAGGAACAAAACAGTTAATGCAAAAGTCCTATATTTCTATTGTGCATTGTGGAGCAGCTATGGGGGTCGCTTTCTATTTCTTGATGACACTAAATAAGTATTACCATCTAAACGTGTGTTTATCATCACAAATTCTAGCTGAAATAATGCTAAATTTAAAAATTGAAGAACTTCCAGATTCTGAAGGCATATTTATGGCGTTTGCAATATGATGTGTTTATCAAATGACTTTTGTCAGACTGATCTATTTTGGTGTCTTCAATAAGTGTATACATTTGCAAATGTCTAAGAAGCTATCCCTTCTCATACCATTTACTCCTAATTCGTTTCTCATATCAGAAGATGATTCCGAACGTTTGCTGGGAATTAAATTATAACCGGTTAAGTACAGTTTGGCAAAAAATATATATTATTCTTCTGAACTAAATCTGATTCATACCTTCTTTCTGCAGAGTATATGTTAATGCTCTATAATTAGAATTATAATTTCTTGACTTAAAAATATTTGGATGAGAGTAACATGTGCATAATTGGAATAATCAGTCTGGCAAAATACAGAGAGAATCTGGAAGATTCTTTTTTTTTTTTTTTTTTTTTTTTTTTTTTTTTTTTTTTTTTTTTTTCCCAAGAATAATTTTGCTTTTCTTGTTCTTTTTTTATGATGTTTTTCCCGTTTCATCTTATTCGACATAAATAACCGCCAAATTCTTCGTTGAATATTTATTTGGCACAACTATTTCTGCTTTAGTTCGCAATTGCCGACCATTCAAGTTATGAACTAACCCACCCTCGTCTACATTTGAAGAATCTTCATCAGAATTTTTATTCGCTTCAGGTGGTTCAATTAAAAATTTATGTTTTCAATATCAAATTAAAGAAATCACTAATGTCAACCAAACTTTTTTGCTTTGGAAAGAATATGATAGAAGTTCTGGATTAATTAATTCACTCACTGTACCGCCCGAGAAATGGGTTGACACGATCAAAAATGGGTATGTGAAAATGTTACTAAAAGATGTTACTAATAAAAATTTGTTAAATATTCTGCGCTTGGAAAACATAAAACAGAGATTAATTAATTATTATATTCATTACAACTCATTTGATTGGTTTAAAGGTTGTCCTGAGAAATTGACTTTGGGTCTAAACATATTTGCTGAAATCAAAATTTTCTTAGCTGTGAAATGGTTCAATGAAAAAAAAATTAAAATAAACAAAAGAGGAAAGAAATGAAAAAAACTAGCACATGTTCTTGTTACTAAATATTTATTTTCATTACATTTGTATTCGTTTTTATTTTACTCAGCAAATTTCTCCTCTTTGTATATTGTAAATTCTGAAAAAAACACTATTTTTTTAATTGATCTAATAAAGATATCTCAATTTCGGCAATGGAGTAATCTCCTCTTCTTCAAATTAAACTTTTCTGCGCATACTACAATCACAAATTAACTAAAATAAGCTAATCTGTGTTCACAAGCTATTAAACTTGATCTGCAAAGTAACATAGAAATGTAAATATTTCGTCATTTTTATAACGACAATATCCCATAATTCTCTGCTTGACTGTCTCGAGGATATTTCCGTGCAAATCACTTTTTTTTTCCTAGTCCATGTCGGCATTTTTTCCGACATTTCCTAAAACACATTAAAAAGTTATGAATTTAAAATAAGAAACGCAAAGAATGCTGTATTCAACATGTTGCAATCCACAATGTGGAAGTAAATCCACAAATTGGAATTTATCCTTTAGGATACCGCTCAATTACCAACGATAAGCAGCCAATATCTTTCGCTTCCTTTTCTTTTACAATGGGATTAAGGAGATTGTACTGCATTGAAGAAAAGACATTGCGAACGTCTGCCTTTATTTTCACACAGTAACTGTTCAAAGTTGAATTATGAAATTTAATTAAAAATGAATAGATCAAAGTGAAGTCTGCCTACTACAAAATAAACGGTATATATTGTAATTGTAACAAAATTTTATTTTTACTCCAGCTTTTCCAGAAAAAAAAGTGGGATGTTATCAACTGAGTGTTTTTGTACTCTATTACATAAATAACGTGAATAAGGTGCAAAACGCATTTACTTGAACTATTATTTCCGTATAAAAGAAGGCACTTCATATTCATGTTTATGCAATACAAAGATTTTCTGTAACTTTTTTCCTACTTGTCTGCTTCCCCCCCCCCCCTCCCCTCGCCATTTTTCGCACTCCGTTATTATGATTTAAAATGTGCCTTGTCCAGAATTTCCCAAAATATTGACAGTCTTCATTTTAAGCTTTGTTCTAATAGGCGGTAGAATCTTCAGCTTCTCAATTCACCATTGAAAATGCAATAATAAAGGCCAGTTTGACAGACCCCTTCTCACAAGTAAAATTAAAAGAATTATCGAATATTTTTTTTAAAAGACAGATATAAGCTTCAGTTTTTCTTTATGCATTGATAAATTATTAGCCAAAATACATGAAAATGGAGTTGAACCTTTAAATGTTAATTGTATTATGTATTTTTTTTTTTTTTTATAATTCGAAGCCCATTCCACCTTTGGACGACAAGCCTTTCTGGTATTACTGACACTACTAGTTCGATCATTGTCAGTCTCCAGTTTGGAATTATACCAAATTTTACAGTTAACATTATTGTATTGTAAGCATTATTTAAGACATTAAATTAATAATTCGTTAAATAATAGACTGTCTATAATACTTTTTCAAGATTTCAACTTAGAAATTTTCTCGAAATTGAACCTATGCTTTATTTCCTCAATATGCGCTTATAGGAATATCATAGTAATTTTTTAAAGTACAGAAATTAACTTCAAGATTTCAGAAACAATGCGGCTTATTTTGTAGACACTCACTATAAATATGGTCGAGTCTTTAACAGCTGTGAAATGCAACATGATGAACAGCATCGCGCTTTTAAAATAACCATCTTTAAAAAAAACTTTCCAAGGATATGTTCAGAGAATGAATATGTCGACGGCAAACAATCCTTTTCCTCCTCGTGATCTTTTCTTTTTCTTTTTTTTTTCCTTCTTTCTCTCATTTGGGTCCACCAGCGGGTGAAAGCTTTCATCTAATCAGATCGCATTGCGTTCTTCGCCCGAGCGAGTGTAAATTTGCCAGAGGAGACATCTGGTTCCTCGTCTTAAGACAATCAATGAAAAGAATATTAAATTTTCCTCCTTCCCTCGCTTCCGTCATTTGGTCCCCGTAGAAGAAGGCTGTAGCAATATTAGCTGCAAATCCCTTAATAGCTGAAGGGGAAATTCCCAAAGGATTTTCTAAAAATGTAAGTGCTATGTAGAAAATCCGTCGTATATGTAAAAATTACTTTGTTTACACGAAAGGCTCTGCAAGCACATTTCCAAGTATAACACAGGCACGGTCGTCCTTTGCCACTTGGTGTCTACACAGTTTTTTAAGCTGACTAATTAAAACGGTAGCGGTTTTGAATACTCTTCAATGACGAGTTGAATCTTCTCGGGATCATTCGTTTCAAATGAATGTTAACAACTGAGGATTTGCTCCTTTCTTACATACAAAAAATTGCCCCCTAAGAATACTATCATTATCTGGAGTTGTTATCGACCATGAACCAAGTAAATTTTTATTTATCGGGAGTTGTTATCGACCATGAACAATATTGAAAAGTTTGTGACTACTTTTCGGGTTATTGCTACATCTCGAGGAACATTTTACCAATGATCGCCAATTAGTCGACTTAATTCATAAACATTCTCGTTGATCGCAGGCGACGCCCTATCACATCAAATGTGTTTGTTAACGAGATCTGGCGATGTGGCTGACCAGGCAATGAATAACTTGGGTCCAAAAGTTAACCATAATCGATTATCAATATACTTATTTTATAAATTAACTTCCAGAATGGGTTATGCAATGCCGCATTGCAAGTGCAAAAACGACAAAACCGTTTAATTAAACCTATGTTTTCTGAAAACGTAGAAAAAGAATATGCTTTTTATGCGCACGAAACATGGGGAAAATGGTGCCAATATGGGATAGGGTCACCCCTAGCGACCATACAATTCGTACACCTGTGTTCTATGCTTTTAGTGAGATTGTTCAAGACTCTGTTGGCTTAAAACTTCTACTCTTGGCGAAGAGCAGTTTTGAACTCTAGGATGATCATTGGTAGAAGCTGAAGAGATGCAATTCGTCTCCCTAGTGCGTTCCATGCATGCTCTATCAGGCTCACATCCAGAGATCTTGTTGGCCACTCCATGCATTGTATATTCTCACTTTGCAAAAAGACGACTGCCAGCAGAGCTCTGTGGGGATGTGCATTATTGTCCATGAGAATAAAATCTGGACTAAAGCACTAATAGAGATGAGACAGGGTCTACTTTGCAACAAAATAGGTTTATTACCGAGACACGTTTCGACCTTAGATCATCTTCAGTTTGAATATAGTGGCTGCTTGTTGGCCTTTTATATTATAGGGATCTCTCCCTGCCCAGTGCTCATTCGCACAGCTCATACATACAAGGTATCAAAAACTGACATCCAATGTACAGAAGAGATTTTAAAAAAATGAACATACATTAGTGAATTATTAACACTTATAAGAATGCACGCTTGATCTGTACGTTTATTCGTTCATCCGTCCGCCGTTTGTATCGTAACTTTGAAAGCTATTTTTTTTTCAAATACGGTTTTCAGTAGCTGGATTATCAAAATTTTAGCTTATCAGAGATTATCAGATATTTTTCATATCCTTCAAAACGTCTTCTACAAGTGAAGGTTAAAATTTTTATATGCCATGACGTGAAATCTGATACACATCAATCAATCAATTCGTGAATGAATATTTGTCACGTGGAAGCAAACATAGAGACAGTTCTTAATGAAGTAAACGTTTAATAAGACAAAATAATACCAACAGAGCATGTTAAGCTGAATAGTTGGCACAAAACCAAAAAGTCAAGACAAAGTTTTCGAACTGATTACATTTAAAAGCACAAATAAAGATTTGTAGATATTTGCGCTGAAGTTATAGCTTGCCGATTCTATGGAAGCCGAGGGAGTAATGCTTTCGCTCGATGACTGAAGTTAAACTGCCAAGGGACGATTTCCACTAGGGTTGCTTCTGCAAAACGGAGAGCCCAGTCGTCACCGAATTCTGCAAAATATGAAATCTATATATAAGAGTGGAAGAGTGATTAAATAAAAATCAATAGTGTAAATATGTAAAGTCCTTTAATTGAATAAAATAAATTAGTAAATCAGCTGTCTCTCCGTGTCACCTTTTCACCTGTTCTCTTTCTCTTGTGATGTGTTATATCCTTCCATCTTATTCATCTATGTGTCTCAAGCACTACATCTTCTTTCTAAAATCATTCCTTTCCTCCTTTAGATCAAAATTGGGTGACTTTTATTTATTTATTTTTTTATATGTTCATTTTGGTTTACTAATTTATTTTATTCAATTAAAGGAGTTTACATATTTACACTATTGATTTGAAATCTATAGACAACTACAGTTAAAAGATGATTTGATGAGACAGAAATAATATTATTTCATAAAGCGTAGAAAGATTTGAGAAACACCATCTAATATCATCGGCAAAATAGTTTTCAGGGGAATACTCCATAGACAAAAGATTTGACTTCTCGGTTTTGCAACTTACTGATTACTAAAATATTCTCTTTGGGGCAGAAACTATTATTAACAGTCAGTACCGTTAGTTTCTGAAAGTGACGGGATGGCATTTAGGTTAGATAGAAAAACAACAACAAGAATAGCAAGACACCACTAATCCACATCAAAATTTTATTCGAACGAATGCGCATTTCGGCAGCCAAGCTGCCTTCGTCAACGTATACAAGGAATTGATCTGTACAGAAAATTCTGTTCAGATTGGTTACCGAAATGCGCATTCGTTCGAATAAAATTTTGATGTGGATTAGTGGTTTCTTGCTATTCTTGTCGTTCCGTGTCCACAGTGTCTGGCTCCGTTTCTTCTTATAGAAAAACAAATTGAAAAACTAGTTTTCTGCGGTGATAGGTTACGTTAACTAATTCCAACTGATACTCGAGTCTGTTGGAAAATGAATGGTTTATTAAACAGCCATGTTTAACGGAATATAGTGGGCCCAGCGGGTCTTCACTGCACGATACCGCGGGGGGAAAAACCCTGTTTCGGTGTTAGATGTCCATTTTTTTCCGAGATGGTCCGACGAATCTCCAGGATGCACAATTTTCTCTCATAACTTCGTTCATTCACTCACAAGTCAGTAGGAGATGTTTCCTTTAATTTCCTCTCGTAGAAGAGATTAGTCCTTAATCACTTGAATTTTTCTAACCAAAGAGACGAACTACATACACGAAAGAAAATTTCCTTCCCAATTATCAATCCCATTTATAAGCGCATGTTCATTACTCATTCTAATGTACATTTGTTACTTCAATAAGAGAATTAAAAACCGCATTCATACAAATCTCGACTTTCTTTAATTAAGTTTCCTTTTTAAATTTCAGTTTATTAATTTTATTTAAAAATAACAGCGCTCTAGATCTTATTTCCTACTTAGGCATTCCACTTGACGATTCAAATCTTCCAAACTCGTGTCTTTAAGAATTAATGATGTCTTTAAAATATTCTGTAACTTTCGACAATGTTCGGAAACACTGAAACAAAGAATGTCTTCTTCAAAAAATTCCTTATACCCAATTGAAACAACATTCCTTTAAATGCCTAAAATACTAGTGCAGGTTGAACTGCTAAACAAAAACTGCCTTCGTTATTAATAAAATGCAAGTCAATTGTTCTTGTAATTCATTTGGTATACATGTTTGTTTGCTTATATGCTTTGCAAAAGTTTAAAAAATGTGTGGCTTCACTGCACAATACTTTGTTACATGAACTATCTGCAGTTCAGGTCGGTGGATCCTATTTTGGCCCTTTTTGGGTGGTGCAAAATCATACCTCGGCAAAAAGAGATGCCACTTGAGATATGTCATTTTCCCATTTGAGAAAGCCCTACTAGTTCAAGTCGCGTACTATTCCATGACAGAATGCTTTATTTTCCGCTTAAATTTTTTGCTCTATGAATTTATTTAATCATAAAACTCCTTATTCGTTTCCATTTTATTTTATACACTTTAATTTAACTTCACATTTTGTTGGATTAGATCAAATTTTTGCTTGTGAATTTTGACTCACTTCTTTAACATCCTAGAGATTAATATCGATAAGCTAGATATCTTGGCTTAAATTGTTGGCTAGGTCGTTCGCACCGAAGTGGTCTTAAAACTGGCTTTAAGACCAGCTCCAAACCTCAGTAATCGATATAGGGAAATACATCAAGGGATAATCAGTCGTCATTTTATTTTTATTTATTATTTTTTTTTTTTTTAGCTAAAATGGCACCCTGTCAAAATGAGCACATGCTTTTTGTCCTCCTGAATTATTGCCAAATTATACAGGGTGTTTCTAAATTATCTCCCGTATTATACATGTTTATTACTAAAAATCTATTACAGATTTTTAACGTGATTTTTTTTTATTCACAAAGAAAAACTCAAAAAATTTCCTAGCCTCGCGTGAGTTGATAATGAAACACGTGATTGGCGCGTTGTTCCATTTCCCGCGAGATGCAGTAAACAATGGCAAGTGTTCAAGAAAAAGCTCAATGCGTGTTATGGCTTGCGGAAATTAAGTCAATGATTACAGTTCAGAGAATGTTCAAAACAAAGTTTAAAAATGATCCTCCAAATCATAAGTCAGTTAATCTATGGCATCAAAAATTTTTAAACACAGACAGCCTGTTACACAAAAAGTAGAAAAGGTCAGGGAGGCGTTCGATCATAGACCCCTAAATCACTTCGCCAAGCAGTTCGTCAACTGTATATGCCTTCGTCTTACACCCTAAAAAATCCAGATGATGCATGAACTGAAGCCAGATGACCCAACGAAGCGCAAGAAGTTTGCTGAGTATATGATCCAAAAAATCGACAATATCCCACCTTCCTTGAGGACATTTTGTTTTTTGATGAGGCAACATTCCATACTTCCGGAGCAATAAACCGACAACTGCCACATTTGGACTCACAAAACCCCCACGTTCTAAGGGAGCATATACACGATAGCCCAAAGATTAATGTTTGGTGGGGCCTGGCAAGTTAGCCGGTGCCTTGATACGAACTTTCCAGGACGATGGATTGGAAGGGACGGGCCAGTCCTCGGGCCCCCTCGCTCACCCGATGCGAACCCTCTGGATTTTTTCTTCTGGGGATATGTGAAAGACAGTGTGTACAAGACCAACGTTGATGACATTGAAACTCTTAAGAACAGAATAATTGAAACAATCGCTGAAATCACCCCCGAAATGCTAGCCCGAACATAGGGGGTAATCGAGTTTCGCTTTGACGTCCTTCACATTGAAATTTATTAAGGCATGCTAAGAAACTTTTTGAGTTTTTCTTTGTGAATAAAAAAAAAATCACGTTAAAATGTGTAATATTTTTTGCGGAATAAACATATATAATATGGGAGATACAGGTATTGGACATTGAAACTGAAACACCTTCGCAAATAGCACTGGATACCCCCAGGGCTGAATAGAACCTACTGCTAGGTAATTAATCGTATGCATATCAATGAATCACGTGTCAGATGTCTTGGTAGTCACTCCAGTAGAAAAGTTTGATAGTAAGCTTCAAATTGTCTGTGCAGAGCGCTATAATGGGAGACATATCCGACTTCAAAAGAGGGCAGATTGTTGGGGCGCGTCTAGCAGGTGCATCTGTGTCCAAAACTGCCACACTTTGTGATGTCTCACGTGCTACAGTATCCAGGGTGATGTGTGCATATGAACAGGAAGGACGAACCACGTCCAGGAGGAGCAACTGCAGGGGAAAACGGAAGTTGTCGGAAAGAGACGTCAGGACATTGACCAGGATTGTTGCACGAAAGCGGAAAACCACCGCAGCAGAAATCACCGCAGAAACGAATACACACCTCCAGGAACCTGTGTGCACGAAGACAATCCGTCGTTACCTGCATAAATCCAACATCCATGGCAGGGTTGCTATACCGAAGCCTTTCATCAGTAGTACAAATGCCTCCAAGCGGGTTCAGTGGTGCCGGACGCATAAAACCTGGACGTTGGATGACCTCAAACGCGTCATATTGTCGGTCTAGTCCAGCTACACTGTCTTCCAAACAACAGGGAGGGTATTCGTCTGGAGGAGCCCCTCTGATGCCTACAACCCAGACTGCTTGGCACCCACAGTCAAACACGGAGGTGGATCAGTAATGGGTGGATCAGTAATGGTTTGAGGTGCAAACTGTGCAGGACCTCTACCGATCCTTCCCAAGACGTGTTACTGCTGTGCTGGCTGCCCACGGTGCCCCAACACCTTATTAAATAAAGATTTTGGATTTCTACCAGGTGTTTCAGTTTCAATGTCCAATACCTGTAATTTAGAAACACACTGTATATCATGTGCAAAGAAGAATTCTGCCGCTATTCGTTCATAAACAATCCGGTTGCATTTGACGCGTCGCAGGTCGTCGATGTTTTCACTCCAAAGTGTTATCAAAACACGAACCCCCTCAACAGTCCAGTTTTCCTTTTTCCCGTTTTTTTCTGAATTTGTTGGTGTTGATGTAGCCATGTTTACAACGTAGCCAATCTATCTAGCCAAATGCTCCATAGCAAAACGTATCCCGTGATGCATTGCGATTGTGGCTCAACCGGGTAAGCTAGTTTAAGAAACTGGCCCATCATAAGATAGCTTATCAGAATCTAGGCTAGCCCAATGAAAGCTAGAATCGTTCGCACTACTGTTTAAGCTAGCTTATCAACTTAGGCTAGTTTATTTTCTGCAGTGCGGACGAGGTATAAGGCCCGTATTCAGAATGAGCACTCATGCTCTTGCTATTGCTCAAACCATTGTTGAGTACAAATTTAATAATATAGAATTTGTATTCAACAATGGACTTGAGCAAGAGCCTCATTCTAAATACGGGCGTAAGTTTCGATGTTTGATACGACATTTGATAGCTTTGGAATTAAAAAAAAAATAAAGGTGTGAAGACCACTGTCAAATATCAATTAATCTGCAACTAACAAGGAAATCCCTCGAACATGTGTCACAGATCTCCACCAAATTGAAATATGTTACTCATCTGAAGCTACTATAGATGTTTGCAAAATAAGAGAGTGCGAAATTTGGTTCTTTCAAAATAAACCGCGAAAACGAAACAATTTGAGCACACATAGCCATACAAGGACTCTATTGTTAAAGCGGATAGGCTATGTGGGATTCCCTTGTAAATGGTTATCTTGCAAGCTTGGAACAATTTGTGACGATATCGTCTGACCAATTGTTAAAAATGAAAAACAGTAGTCGCATTCAAATTCTTTTCACTTAACAGAAAATGACATTTGCCAATGCCACCTAAAGAGAAGGCCTGTTCACTGAAACGTCATATATTGTTACATCATCACCACAGGGCGATATTTAGGGCTTATCATTGGTAGAAATCTCTAATTGTTGGTAGTACTCCGATAATAAGCCCTAAATTTCGCCTTCTGATGATGATGTAACAATGTATGACGTTTCAGTGAATAGGTCTTCTCTTTAGATGGCGTTGCTTTTGCTCGTATTCAGAATGAGCGCTCTTGCTCTTGCTCAACACCATTGTTGAATACAAATTCCATATTATTGAATACGGGCAAGAGCATGAGCACTCATTCTGAATACTGCCCTTTGTCTTGGCTTTTGAATAGCGAAAGTGAAGGGAATTGTTTCAGAAATATAATGATTTATTAATTGTGGGAAAATGTTAGTTATTATTTTCCGCGGTTTTATTATTCCTTAATTTATAAACTGTTATTTACATTGTTAACTGTGGAAAATACCATGGTTGTTAGAATTAAGGCAAACCATTAAACCGAAAGTTAATAGCCATAAAGCCAGAAAAGCAACAAAAGCAAACGGAAAGTGACTACTGACTCACTTTCAGAAAAAGTCATTTTTGAGCCCTCGCATTCCTCAAAATAACTCACTGAAATGACATCATTATCTTGTTTCTTTTTAACAATGAAAGTGATTTAAACAAGATAAGTGAGAAATATTATAAAACAAAGTGTGAATATGACAAAAATAATACAATGAATAAAAGAACTCAAGGTAATACAACAAGCTAATACAAAATCATGGAAGGGTAATACAGTACCTTGATTTTATTCATCGCATTATAAGAGAGGAAAATGAAGAAAGTAGGAAGATTTTGAATACACTAATGGTAACACCCAGATGTGAATTTCGTTGGAAATATTTGTTAACAAGGCTTTTTCATTCTTAAAAAGAAACAAGGAATTCTAATCAATTTTTGCAATTCTAATCAATGTAGACGCTCTTTTCAAAAAAAAATAAAATAAAGACTAAAAAGAATAAAATAAAAATATAATTAAAAAAACTTGTTTAAGTGAACACTTGTCTTTAAAAAGAGCATTTAAAAGTAAAAAATGAAATTACAGAAGGTAAAAGTGTGGAGGCGCGTTTATTTTAAAATAATATGAAAATGCTACATAATAAAATAAACGCGTCGCCGCATTTTTACCTTTTTAAGTGCATTTTATAAATTAAAAGTATGCTTAAAAAGTATTTTATGTTTTTTTATTTTCTTTAACGTATTAAAAAGCAAGTATAACAAACGCTGTCGAAATAATAGAGGAGAGGAGAGAAGACGACACTCAAATTGTCCATAAAAAAATCTTTTTTTTCATCCCGCATATACGAGGGCAGTCCAGAAAGTAGTACCCGTTTACGCATATCGATGGCGCCACTGATATGAAAGCATACGATACCAACATCTTAGCTTTGCTGAGGTCGAATTTCGAGTTCATTCAGTGCGTGGTTTGAGTTTTGTGACGGTTTAAAATGGAAAAGAAGATAGAAAATTCCGCCAAATGCGAAGACTGAAGACTGAAGCCATCAGTTTTTTCGTTGAAAGTGGCTGCTTAAACATGCGCGAATTTGTTGGAGATCGTGGATGGTGCCATTCCAAGGACTTGCGTTTGCTCTCAGGTGTGAAATGGCACACCCAGGTTTCATCCCCAGTAACAATTTGGTCGATGAATTCATTGTCGTGTTGCTCGTAACGAGTCAAGAAGGATAACGCTGAACCCATGCGATTGCTCTTGTGCTCGTCGGATGAAAACTAAGTTTCACTAAGTTTTACGCGCCGATCTTGTCGACACGTTACTTGAGATCTTCGGTGATAAGGGATGGGCGAAGATGTCAATGTGCACAGTAGCTCAAGATGGGTGGGATGTTCATTGTGCACAGTAGCTCGTCCCTTTTTGAAGTTTCGAACCCAGCGCCCTACAGATGACTCATCCATAGTTCCCGTACCGTAAACTTCCGTAATTCTGCGATGAATTTCGCTGGGACGGACACTTTCTGCATTCAAAATATTTGGCGGGCTTTTCCATTTTAAACCGTCGCAAAACTCAAACCACGCATTGAATGAACTCGAAATTCGACCTAAGCAAAGCTAAGATGTTGGTATCGATACCTGCATCGTACGCTTTCATTTGGATCAGTGGCGTCATTGATATGCGTAAACGAGTACTACTTTCTGGACTGCCCTCGTTTATGATATGTACATTTCGGTCACTTATTATGATGAATGGAGAAGAATATGCAGTATTAAATTATTTTCTTGTGGACAACTAAAGTGCCGGTTTCATTTCTTATACTGGTGCAAAAACTCGCCCAACTAAACCTAACACAGCCGTAATCACCTGAAAAGACGCGCTAAGTACTCAAGATCTACCTGTACCTTACAAATGTTCGAAATGAGCGCCTTGGTGACACGACAGATGTTAAGACGGTATCCAACTGTTTCAGATGCATTCTAACATATCGCAGGATAACGAATGCATTGCATCAGAGATGATTGTTTCAGGTCGCCCATATAGAACGTTTGCAATGTCCAGATAAAACTTAAGATATATTAACGTGGCTCTTTTCATGTGATTACGGCTGTATTAGGTTCGTCCAGAAGTGAATAAATCGACTTGTCTTTTGCACCATTCTTTTTGAATCATTCTGTATTATTAAGCCATAACTCTCTACAGTTTATAAAGGTCCTCGTTTATTCCATTAAGAAACGGCGTCAAATTCTTCAATGTGATTTTTTCAATTAGTCGGTTAATTTTCGACTATTGAGTTTGCATACAATTATTATATAAAACCCTTGAGACCAGTTTAATTTAATTACTAAGAGAATGGAGAAAGGTAAAAGGAAATTGATAATCCGTTTCGTTTTACGAGAATCTTGAAAGTCAAGATTTCATATATCGAAGCCAGTTAACAAAGCTGAACGGTAACGTGAAATCAAATTCGAGTGGCTAGGCTCGTCAAAGCAAGCTTAGCAATCCTAATATCCGGAGAATAAATTATTAAAAAAAATTCCTTTTAAATTCACTTTAATCATTCAAATAGCATTCAGGATAAAAGTGACACCCATATTTCTATACGGATAACATAAGTTTATATACGTATTTAAAGTGAACTGCTACTTTCCTTCGTTGTAATAGCTC
This sequence comes from Rhysida immarginata, assembly GCA_023313115.1. NCBI lineage: Eukaryota > Metazoa > Arthropoda > Chilopoda > Scolopendromorpha > Scolopendridae > Rhysida > Rhysida immarginata. Next base: position 1,365,518 of record JAHWFO010059370.1, read on the forward strand.
GCTGCTTAGACAAGTGAAGCGATGTGAATAGTCCTGTTCATTAGGAAATGCTTTAAATTTTAAATACACCTTTGCATTCGTCAAGGCATTATTATGGAATTAAATTTCTTCTCTTTTCCACCTATTCGCTTGCTTAAATTTTATCATAAACTGAATTTAATTCTGTCAAATACAATTTAATCCACTTTTTCTTTTCATACTTGCCCCTATTCATCTGCCTATTCTCTTTGCTTTTATTCTTCCGTTGTTTCCTTTAATCGCCACTTCATTGGGGCCTTTTTTTCTCCTTTCTCCCTTATCACCAACACAATTAACTCCACCTCCCTCCCTTCTTTTCCCAATTGCAAAACGCCAAGCGATGTTTATCACACGCTTGAAGAGTTTGTCGCCGCCGCCGCCGCATCTTCTTCTTCTACCCTCCTCCCTTTCGCAGTTCTCTGTTGTCGCTTGTTGGCAAGACAAACACATTCTAATGTGATAAAACTGCCGCCTTCCTTCCTCACACTTTCACTCGCTCAACTCTTGTGTGTTGACTGGCACTGCCACCAGAGGCGCACTACGACAACGGACTTAATAGCTCAACAGCTGAAAAGGGTCACGACAACCAAGCAAAGACTCCAAGCCAAAAGGAAGAAGGACTTTTACTCCCAAAGGAAAGAGGGAATTTACCCCCATCTCCCCACACTCAGTCAGTGCGTCTCTTCAACGAATCTTTCCTTGCTTTTTTCTCTCTCTCCTTCTCTTAAGCCCGCCACTTCACTCCTTTCTTCAGTAATCCACCCATCCACCCACTCACCAACCTACCCACCCACCATCCTCCAAAAGTACTCTTCCCTTTTGTTGACATTTACCGTACAAAACCGAAAGAGATTGTAATTTAATTTTATTCGCTGCCGCCTATAAAAGTGAAATCTTTTACTTGTGAACGTGTAAACAGCAAATTTATAATGCAGAATTTGATAAAGTGCCTCCATCCAAGTTAATCCGATCAGGATTTCACATACGCAGGGGTTTCTTTTTCTTGTTCTAAAACTTTGAAAAATTTATCTTCACAGCCAATTTGGTTAAGGATGAAAACCTCTTAGAAATAAGTGTTAACATAAGCGTAGCCCCACCTCCCCTCCACTCAAGTTACTGCCAAATGATGGTAATTTCCTTATTCTTGAGTTAAACTCATTTATAAAATTGTGCATTCGTTCTAGAGGGTCAATTCAAAAGTTGCTCAAAAGGAAACTGCATATCTAGTAATTAAACGCTTTTATTCTTAATTGATTACTGAAAGCTGGATTCAAAGTATTAGTAATCTGTTTGACGCCTAAAGCTAGGACACACGGCTGTTTTTACCGTAGAAACTCTGCAGTCACTACCGCTGCAGGCAAAAGCTACAGGAAAAAGCCTGGGCCGTTTGCGGTGGCAAAACAGTTACGTATGACCCTATTCAGTCAATTGATGAGTTTCATTTATTTTTTCGTGGTATTCGCACAGAATTTCTGCAATCGAATCCAGGTCGTGGAATTTTTCGTTTCGTTTCCATCTCGTCATGATATACATGTATGTCATATCAATTTTATTGGCATGATGATTTTATGTCAACAGTTTTTTCCAAAGGAGGAGGCTCTATTATGGTCTGGGGTGATTTTGCTTATGGTGGTAAAACCAATTTAGCAGTTGTCAGTGCTCACAAAAAGACCACATAAGGGAACAAGGGAACCCCACATAGCCTAACCGCTTTAACAATGGAGTCCTTGTATGGCAATTTTTTCGTTTTCGCGGTTTATTTTGAAAGAAACACAATTTCGCACTCTCTTATTTTGCAAGCATCTATAGTAGCTTCAGATGAGTAACATATTTCAATTTGGTGGAAATCTGTGACATACATGTTCGAGGGATTCCCTCGTAAGTATCAAAAGCTACTACAAATTCACCTTCTTCCATTCCTGCAATGAAATCTCACAGATTACACAGGCCTGCAAAATTGAAGTTTTTGAAAAATACAAGAGAAGTTTTCGCTGATTTTTATGTTATTTGGTGTGCTGATTTCGAAAATGACCCCCATTTTTTCCCATCACGTCAGGATTTTTTGTAAAATTGATATCAATATTTTTGCTAAAATCCTATTTGAAAAGGAATTCTCGCGAACAATTTTGCATTTACTATCTGGCAACAGTGGAACCTTTCACCCTGCTCTTCGCGGACTGATCCTAAAGTTTCGGGGAAAAGTCCACATGTGAGTGAAGGAAATGTATTTTGACACTTATGGAGCAATCGAACGCTTGAAATTTGTCCAGCATATTCATTACAAGTCAGGTTTCTTGTAATTACCCAGAAATTTACTGACGACATCTCTGAAGGCAACCCAAGCTTTTTTTTTCCTTTGTTGTCATGCTAGTCTCAAATTCTTTAGCCTTCATAAGCTTGCAGATATCCAAGTAAAATTGAATTTTTCAAGAAATCCTGACGTGATAGAAATTTTTCATTATTATTTTTGAAATCAGCACCAAAAAATACATAAAGTTAAGCTATCATTTTCCTTGTATTTTTTTCATCGCAGGCCTGTGTTATCTGATCATGCAGCAAGACAATGCATCTTGCCATGCAGCAACGACAACATAAAGACGGTTGGTGAACCAAAATGTAACAATTTTAGATTGGCCAGCATGACTCTTGATTTAAACCCTATAGAAAATTTATGCAGAGATCTTGTGAGGGCATTTTATACCAATGGCAAGCAGTACAATTCAGTTGTCAAACTACGTGCAGCCTGGGAAGATATTCCCAATGAAAGATTGCAAACACTACAGAAAGAAATTTATTTTAAAGAAGGGGGGAAAGTAGACAACTACTAAAACCTTTCTAAAACGGGTAAGAATTCCTGAAGTGGGCCCCTCAAAAACATATTCCTGAAGTTGGCGATTTGCGTAGTACTAAACCGAAACTGTCTGGGAAATAAAAAAAAATAGTTTCACTTTCTGCTTTGCATTGTACTAAACCGAAACTTCATCACCATCGTTTCGATTTGCGTAGTACTAGCACATCATTCCAAGGCGTTTGATATATCACATGCCATATTTTAGCATTGAAATTTCCAATGAACCATAATGGGTCCACGAAAATGAGGTGCCTTTGAACCAATTTCGACTACCAAATGGAGTATCAAAATTCCCAAAATATTTTTGAAATATTTCCATTTGTTAAAAAGTTATAACAAATATATTTTTTGGTACTTTTTGTTTAAAAAATCATATCTTAAGCGAATTTTTTCAAATCTCGTTGAAATTTTAAAGATAACAAGTAAAACGTATATACATATCATAAAAAAACATTAAAAAATGAGAAAAAAAATGTATGTGTAAAAAAAAAAAAATAATTCTTTATTTCTTTATTTCTTTAGAATTAATTTCCAGAGAGCCCTGGCCGGAGCCTGTATGGCCAGCTGACCGACGTGTGAGGTCTCGGTCGGGGTTATTGAATAACAGATAAAAGTGCCAAAAAGCACTCTGCCGACCCAAAACTTTATAATAAAAGTTTGGAATTATATATCCTTTTAAAAAACTAACCAAATGGTAATTTTTATGGAAGTTCATGATGGAGTTAAAACGGATGAGGGGTTAGTAGTTAAATTTCCAGCAGGAAAATGTATGTGATATTAAGAATCATTTAAAAAAAATGGGGTTATATAAAAAAGATATTATAAATAGTAAAAAGTTTTAGAGGGGGTTAGTAGATATTTTACGAGAGAGAAGCGAACTTTTTAATAATTTTTTAAAAGTTGCACTTGTGGGAGATGATCGGATATTTTCAGGTAAATTGCCCCACCATTTGATGCCAATAAAAGAGATGCAACGGCGTTGGTAATTATTTCTGGTAAAAGGAAGTCTAATCAGGTTTGACAATCGGGTGGGATAGGGGTGAATGGTTTGTTGATATTTCAAAAGGGGCAGAAAGAAGGTTAATAATTTTGTAGACGAATAAGCAAAGTTGAATAATATAAATTTGATAGATGGTTGGAATGCCCAGGAGTTCGAAATAATGGGAAACAGAGTTAGGCAATCGGATGTTAAGCAGGGTTCTTAGAAATGATTTTTGCAAGCGATAAAGGCGTAAGAGATTGGAGATCGTAGCGGATCCCCAAAATTGGACTCCGTAGCAGAGGGCCGAGTGTATTAAGGAGTTATAAAGAAGGATTAGTATATTGGGAGGAGATATCATTTCCTGTCTTTTATTAAGTTTTGTAATAATAATAAATTTTTAATAAAAAATGATTTTTTTTAATATTCTCAATCGATTTCAACAATTTTGCAAAAAACACATTTAATTTGTATTGATTAACGATTTAGAATTTGAAAAAAAATTTTGGCGATCTGTTTTTACGCAAATGCCATCAATTTTTGTCAAGCTATTCAGTCGTATCACTGGGCTGGTAAGAAAGTAACTCTTCATGAATCAATATTGACAGCAATAGGGAGCCTCCCTGTATAGCAATTTTTCTCATTCTTTAACGTTTTGTTATGAAATACATACGTTTTAATTAATATATTTTATCACAACTCCTACTCTTATATAATTTACTTATCTTTAAAATTTCAAAGATTTGAAAATAATAGCTTGAGATATGATTTTTTAAACAAAAAATACCGAACAAATGTAAATTTGTTTAGAACTTTTTAACACATGAAAATTTTTCAAAAATTTTTTGGAAATTTTAATATTCCATTAGGTAATTTCAAATTATAATAAAAGTTTTAAATTTCACGACGTGTTTTTTTTAAGGGGCCCACTTCAGGAATTCTACCCAAGCTTCTATGCCATCGATGTTTCTAATTTTTCATTACACTTCAGTTTCAGAAAATGGTCTGAAAGTTCATGATCCTATCTCCATTATTTATTCAACTTTCCTGCTTAAAAATTGTTACCTAATTGTTCATAAATCTTGGTTTTGTGACTAATACCATGGAAGAATACGAGGAAGCGCCTCTTGTAGCATTTCCAATGCTAAAATGCGACTGAATGTGTCACTTGCTGCTATCGCAGCGCACCTGGCGGCTTACATGATTGCGCTTACAACCCCTATGATCTTTTTATGATTTTAGAATTACAGATGTCTTTGAAACAATTGAACACTTGATATTTCATTAAAAATTTTTGAATTTGCATTTTATGATTGTTTTTATAGGAAATAAATGCTTTTCTTTCATTTAATGCTTATTTTCTCCTTTCATATTAATGACCCTTTTCAAATTTAATATGGCCCCGGCTTAGGAGCACTTTTTTTAAAAATGGTAGGAAAATGATTTGGAATTATGTTTTTTAAAATTGATTTAAATGGTACAGGGGTTTCCGTGAAATTAACTGTTAAGTTCTAGACATGTTGACTGAGAGAAAGAGCAATAATGAACAAAATTTCTTCAAAATATCATTGTTTCAGTTATTTAATGCACAAAATTAAATATTTATTATATTATTACAGTATTTAGATACAAAAAAGATTCTCGCTCAATGAAAACAAACATTGGGATTTCGTGGCACTCTGGCGGACGCTTTTTTCGGCGAGAGGCACTTCCATCTATTCTTCCATGCTAATACTGAGTAAACATGAAGAAAAAAAGTTAATTTGGTTTTTTACATGACTGTATTTCATAACTCAAGAATGATCTATGAAGATTTACTACACGCCATACCTCGGAAACGTCGGGCTTTCTGGTTGGAGTCCAGGCGTGGAATTTCCTTTCCTATTTTCATCAAAAGTTTATCTAATAGTTTAAGGAATTAGGATATTGTGACGCCAGAGGATATAGTGATTTAACGTGGAAAAAATAGTACAAGACAATGGTTATTTTAGGTTCCAGACATTCAAGTTCAGGTTTTTATTTAATTTTCGAATAAATAGTTCTCTTATTATATTGATAGATTGAGGAAGGAAAAGGTGCTTTACAGTGGCGGCTCGTAGCTAAAATTTCTGGGGGTGCTGCGTCAGAAAATTTTAATTTTTTCACGAACTAGAGAATAGCTTAGTGACATTAAGCTTAAGGATCATGTAATATACATGTATAAGAATAGCATTAAAGAAAAAAAAAGACACATTATATTGAATTTTATCGATATCGAAAGTGAAACTGGGGGTGCTGCAGTGCCGCAGTGCCTATGGACGAGCCGCCACTGGTGCTTTATTTAAAAACTTGGTGTAGCTGTCCAGAGGCTCTCTCTCGAATATGTTTGTGCGGGTTCGGCCAACACCTCCTGAAGAGAAAGCCTGTGCACGGAAACCGTCATACGTTGTTACATCAACATAGTAGTGCAAATTCAGGGCTTATTATTGGTAGAAATACGAATAACAATGCCCTACATAGATGATGCAACATTGTATGACGTTTCCGTGCACAGGCTTTCTCTTTAGGTGGTGTTGGTTTGGCTTCTTCGTTTCGCAGGTGAGAACAGATCAGGTTCACTACGTAAAAGAAATTGCACAAGAAACGTTAAAAATAATTATCAACTTAGAAGACACCAACGAGAATAAATAGATCTATGTGATATTATATTACGTATCCAGTCCGTGTTCTAATTAGGCTTCAGGACGGGGTACGTTTAAAAGTGTCGGGCCATGCAATTTTCAATCATTTGCCAACGGAAAAAAATAAATGTTAAATGAAAGGGTGTCAATCAAAACCAATATGCAATCCGCTTTAATGCACAGTCAATGTACAATACTACCTCTAAGTATCCAGGCAATTCGTCCGTCTTGGGTATTCACCCTCCAACATGGCGGCCGACGTTCCAAAGTTAGAAAAATCTTGATTCCACAAATTTCCAGGCTTCAAACGTACAGTCTAACACGAATAAACTTCTACTATTCGTTACCATTATTGCAAAACCACTTGGAACACACCTAATCTCCAAGCTAGAACAAGGCTCAGTCACTCAATATCATATGCACGGGAGCAGTGTCCACTTTCCCTCCTAGGCCAGAGCCAAGACTAATAACCTTCTCCGAGGAGGAAAAACTGCCAGAATAAAAAAAAATACATAAAATATCTACTATTGCGTAAAATGACGCAACCCATATAATCAAGCTCTCGTGGTAGATAACATTGTTGCCCATCGCTCCAGCAAAACTATAAATAAAGGAGAACATGTGAGTTCGTCACGGAAACAATTCTGCATTGTTGTTGCACGTTTAAGCATTGTTGGCGCTGGCTTGAAGCACACGCCGGAACTGAAAAGTCACTTGACCATTGTTGTATGAGCAAACTTTAAATAAAGGAGAACGAGCAAGTGAGCTTGTCCGTAAAAAAAAATTGAATATGCGAGCTTTGCCACAATATGAATTGAATTTGAAACTAATTACCGCGCAAATGCGCATGGATAAAATCTTGTAATCATATAAGGAAAAGTGCTAAAAAGAATTCTACTAATAATAAACAGTACAAATATATGAAATACTATGAAATATAGCATAATAGGTATTAGTGACAGGTGACCTGTCACAATAGTTTTACAAAAATTTTATATTCAAAAATCTTATTGCAGATCGTAATCTGGAAAGTGACCTTTCCTAAAATCAGGTTTTCTGTAAGACGTTTATTTAATAGAAATCCATTAGGACCAAGGGGCATTGCTTTTTTCCTTTCCTTGTCTGATTTCCTTCCAATGTTCTCCTTTGGAAGATAATCAACGAGCCAGTTTGCCTTCAGGAAACCGTGGCGCAGGAGAACTTTAATGAAGAATTCCCTACTTAAGTAAAGGAATGGATCACAAACACATACATACACACACTCTCACTCACTCACTCTTATAATCTCTTATAATGTAAGAGTTGCCAACTTAAAAATGCGTTCGTTTCTCTAATTGCTTTCAACTTCGTACGACAACTCGCTTTAGGAGGATGAATTAAAGAACATAAAATATTAATTTTAATCTTTATCATTCTCCGAAGTCATCAGCAAGAGGTAAACACTGAACGGAAACCCCTTCTCTCCAATAATTAAGCATAACATTTACAAAGGTAAAATTACTTTCTCAACTAAAATTAAAAAAGAATTACACACAAAAAAAAAATTAATACGAAGTTAGTAAAAAAAAAAAAAAAAAAAGAAAAGAAAAAGAGGTAACTAACTTTTTGGAGAAGCTTCTAATTGTTTTTAGCGGGCGGGTTCTTTCTCAAGTGCTCTTATATCTGCTGTTGTTTTTAATTTTTGTTTTTCTTCTTTGCTTTTCCTTTATCTCTCTCTCTCTTCTCCCCGTGTCTCTGGAGACTCTTCCTAAAATCCTTTCCAAGTGATTCAGTTTCCCAAGAGAGAGAGAGAGAGAGAGAGAGAGAGAGAGAGAAAGAGAAAGAAGAACGAGCTCTTAATTTCTTCTCGAAAGCTTTTCTTTCGCCTTATCAGATTCTTTTTCTGTCGTTACTTTAGCCCCCAACGTTTCTTTTTATTTTATTTGGTGCCCACGGGCTCTGGAACCAGGTAACAAGAAAAGAAACCACCAACGGATAGGGTAATTCATACTGAGCAGAGTCCGTTTCTACACTGCTTGACAGTTGCTAAGGAACATCAATATTTTCATCGTTAACTACTATTGGACATTGCTCCTAGAAATAAAAATTCAGCAGAGGCATTATAGTGACTTTACTACAAGGTGAAACAGGAAAATTCGGCGAAAAACTCGGAAAAACAAACGGGGACAGATATTTCAGAGATGATGCTTTACTGTCCTTCAAATTAAGCCTCCATGACCACAATGCACTTTTGACATCGTTCATACAATTGTTTCATGGCGTGTGAAAAATCCTCTTTCGGTACTGGTTGAAGTTCCCTCGTCACAGCCATTTGAATATCTGGAACGTCCAGAAATCTGTGTCTTTTTATTGTTGATTTCAAACGAGGAAACAGGAAAAAGTCCGGCGATAACAGGTCTTGAGAATACGAAGAGTGGTTAAGTTCTGGAATCTGTTGTCGCGCGAGGAATTGCTTCATCTTTGATCTGTGTTCAATAATTTCGAAAATGGTAGTGTGAGTGGTTTAAGCATTTCCGTGAAGAACGAGAAATCCTCAAAGATGAACCACGATGAAGCCGGACTTCTACGGTATGCCAGCCATTCCTCAGCTACAGGAAATGCAACCGACTGTGATCTTTGAGCAAGCAGGAGCTCCTCCTCATTAGGCGCTTCAACTTTGCATGCATCTTAATGAAACATTTTCAAATCCCAAGACCCTCCGAGATCACCGGACATCACCCCCCTTAGATTTCTTTCCCTAGCAGTACTTTAAAAATGTTTACAAAACAGCGGTTCAAATCTTGCAACCTTGCTATAGAGCATCAGACATGCAATTGAAAGTGTCCCACCAGAAATGTTTTACAATGATCGTGAAAGCGAATATCGGATGGATATTTTGCATGCTACCAGGAGCGCACATTTTTTTCTTTATGGTTAAAAACTTTATCTGTTATACACTGATGCATAAATGTGTGTTTTATTACCGGTACAGTGGCTAGAAGAAATAGTGTGTCAATTGAATACTAAATGCAGCCATGAGAAGCGTAATGATGACTGATGACAATGCCAGATGGCATGAGTATGTAATGCGCCGACAATTACTCTATAATGCATGGTATTCTATGTAAATTTAAGAGCATATTTTAACGCTTTAAAAATACTTGTTTAATAAAATCAAGTAAGATTGTAAACTTGAAATAATATGCAGATAAACCTAATTAAATGAATTGCAAAGCAGTATTCGTTTTGTTTATTATTTAATCGGGGTAATTATTTGTGGACATCCTATATTTCATTAATATTCTTTCGTATAGTTCACGTGCTATCTTATGCATCGTTTGTACGAAATATTCTCATGCAAATTTATAAAGATGCAAGAGTCAGTCATTGTAGATGAAATTCATTATAGTTTGCAAGATTCACTTGATCTAATTATAGGAGGAAAAAATCATAGAATTTTCATTGTTAGAGTTGAATTAGAGATAAAGGGATTACACCGTTCGTGGCCCATTCCGCATTAATTTTTTTTTATAAAAAAACAGCCAGAAATTGGCTGGGGAAATTGGTCATTTGTGAATTCATTAATATTAAAGCTTTCATTCATGCATATTTCTGTTTAATTTTGGCAATTTCCTTTCGCATTCCAGGCTGGGGAAGCAACATTTCCGTTAAAAACGCTCTTTTCCTCGACCTTACCTTAAGGTGATTAAAAATTGAATAAAAAAAAAAGAGAGAGAGAGAGAGGAACGAAGAGAGAAGAAGAAGAAAAAGGGATAAAAAGCGGGAAAATATTCTAGAGGGTAGGGAGTATGGAGAAACGCTTCAGATGGAATTAATCAGAAATTCTCGTCACGCACCACGTTCATTTGGGGTTTTCGCTAAACCTCCGTCCCTCCCATCACATTTTTTCGAACTTAATTTTTTATTAGAAACAAGATCAGCGTAAAAAAACTTTAGTTCTGTGTTCGAACCAACTTCATGAATATGTAAAAGAGAAAAAAAATTTTCCTTTAAACTCCATCAGAATATTTTCCCCTCTTACGGTTGGATCTTAAACTATAAATTCATTTTGCCATAAAGAAGAAGATAAAAGATTTATGCACGATAAAACAAAACGAGAGACTAACGACGTAAACTAATTTGTTTCATGTTTTCAATTTTCACCAGAGAAGCTTGAGCTCCTATTTATTTGCACGAAAATTCATCATTATCAACGCATTCCGAAATTTAAATCTATCTCAATTCGTTTTCAGAAAAAAAAAGTTCAAGCTAATAGCCGTATGAAATGGATGTGAAATTTCATGCGGAGTACATTGGAATCCTTTAATTTTGTACAATAGGTCGAACCCCGTTACAACGAACTGTTGGGAATGCAAAACCTTTTCATTATATAGTTACAACAAAATTTTTCATTACAAGTTTTAACCTGTTTTTGTACTGTATCTCATTTACGGGCAGTGTCTTGTTTCTTCATTCTTTAAAACTGTTATTTTTGTGTCCAACGATAATGCTTGTCGTCTACTTGCCATGGCCACAGCTCAAAATGGCTGACACATTGCTAACGGAATTGTCATATCATAAAACGTCACTAATCACTTTCACTAATCTTGGCCTACACCCTTTAACTAAACCAAAACCCCCATTAGCAAATAAATATTTGCTCAACATAAAATTCCAAATTTCGTTATAAGTTACTTACTTTTCAAAACCGCTTATCCGTTAGGGTCACGGGAGCAGCAGCCTTATGGAGGATCCCCAGTCCTCACGATCTTCCGCCATGTCTTCAGTGGTAATACCCAAGCGACTCGAACCCAGATTCTCCATGTACTCTAGCCATCTTGTTCTACGCCGAGCTCTTGGTCTCTCACACAATGGCTTAAAAAGACTGCCTAGGAAGACCAGTTCACGGCATCCGTATCACGTGGCCAAAACACCTCGAACATGTATGTTACAGATTTCCACCAAATTGATATACGTTACTCATCTGAAGCTACTATAGATGCTTGCAAAATAAGAGTGCGAAATTTTGTTTCTTTCAAAATAAACCGCGAAAAAGAAAAAAATTGAGCACACATAGCGATACAAGGACTCCATTGTTAAAGCGGGCTGTGTGTATTAATGCGCTTAAGGGAACTTCTTTCTTCCACTACTCAGCAGTAAGCACGAATCCACTTCACATAAAATCAATGGAAGTAGACAGCAGTAGACGGCAATTGAATGGCTTCTTAAGTTTCTAAACAAACTTAGTTTTTTTTAAAATAGATTATTACAATTAGCTAATTGCCTTCCAGTAAAAAAATGTGTATAATAATTAATAACCATTTCCTCAATTAATTATTTCATTTTATTAAGTAATTATCAACGCTTAGGCCTTTACTCCCGTTTTCATTTCTGACCCCCTCCCCCCCCCAATATCCTCCTTCTATTATATAACGCTTTAATCCACTTCTCGCTTTCCTATGGTCTTCAATTTTGGGGTTGGGGTTCAACCACCAAATCTAACTTACTACGTCTACACAGATTGCAAAAATAGTTTGTACGTACCTTATTAAAACTACGTAAACCTACCCCTGTCTCTTACCTTTTTAATTCTGTGGGCATAACCCCAATACACCAACTCTACCATTATAGCCTAGCAGTTTTCATACATAAAGCAATTAACAGCATTGTAATTACATCCCTCCCTAACCTTTATTTACAACCGTTAGCACATCCCCCTTACAACACCCGACATAGAAATTCCTTCCCAATTGCCCATATTAAACTACCAGCTCAAGAGTATCTCTATCGCCGGCAACAGATTTTGGTCTACCTTACCCCCAGATCCCCGTTCGTCACCTAGCACCAATATTTTCAAATCCCGTTTAAAGAAATTCCTCTCTGCACCCCCACCTAACTAACTCCTGCTCCTCTTCATTCCCCTCCATTTTTCAAAAATTGTTTTGTAACTCATCAAAGATTGTATCTTTGTTCCCCATCCAGGGACCTACCTCGTCGGCCCCCGCCATACAGGCCCTGGATGGACGATTTGTATCTCCCTTTACATTAAATAAATAAATAAATAAATAAATAAATAAATAAATTCGTAATCAAATACGAGGCTGGCTTCATGTGCAACGTCGAGTTGCGTTGGTGAGGGAGTATGTATCGCGGTGCTTTGTAATTTTAAATAAAAATAGTATTCATGAATGCTTACCTCACCTTATAAATTATTTCGAGACGAATAATTGTACAGCAAAATTAAGGTTTTATGCTTAATAAAGTGCTCTAACTGCAATTCTTTGGCGTCCGCCGCTAACGATTTTGCTTCCCCTCTTACCGCCATATTTGTTGAAGTCTACACTTTGGGAGCGCTCCACTGCCGCGCAACGCTATCGCTTCCACGGTGTGCTTACGTGCAAAAGAAAGTGCACGGATGGGCTATGTGGGATTCCCTTGTGAGATCTCTCAATGCGGAGAAGTAGCGGCTCAACAACTAAAGATTCCCTTATTGTGCTGCTGTGCACGCTATTTAGTAGAGTAACAGCTGCCAAACTTCTTAGGAATCTCATTTCGGCCGCTTGCATTCGCGATCGCACTCTTTCAGTCATTATCCAAGAATGGAGACAAACATAGATTTGAAAACAAAGAGCTTGGCTTTCCGCGTGTTGTTAAAATCATCGCTTTCGTTGACTGATGCAACGAGTGTTGTTGTCAACGGTAGCGTTATTTAACAACACGACTGATGCCTAAATAGTCATCAGCAAAACAAATATGGCTGACCTTGCGATGAATTATATCAATTCAAAGACTTCAGCTTAGTAAACTGGGCCCTGGGAAAATTGTACTCTCTAATTTTATTTTGTGCCCCCTTAATGTATTTTGTACAGCTCTGGGGGCTCCCCTTATGCAAGGGCCTTGGGCTAAGGCCCGTGTAGGCTCTTCTCCTCACTATGGCTCTGAATTTTTACGAGAAGAATTTTAATCGGTAATAACGAAGATACTTTAACTGAACAGTGTCTACTATCTCGATTTACTATCTAAAAAGTGGGCAAAAGTAATTTATTACGTAGAGTGGTTGTATATCTGCACCGTGGGTTCTTCGCATCATATGTCGCCACCATTTTTTGTTCGCAAACGGGTCACGTGATCTGATTCAACGAAGAAAACATCGCTTCAGGTTGTTGCAAATCACACTCTCCAACCCAGAATTCCGATGAGACTCAACGGAACTCATCAGAGAATTTAACAACAGTTTCGATGAAATCTGTTGTCTCTGATTCCGTAACTGTTGATTTTAACAACACGCGGTTTGTTTCCTAGGTCTCGTTTCGTTACCACGGATTGCCACAGTTCACATATGACACAACTTGATGCACTGATCCGAGCACCAATTCTCTATCCTGTCGGCCATCACTCGTGAATTCAGTGCCGAGATACTTGAACTTCTCCACCAGTCTCAATGGGGCTCACCCTAACAGGGACCAGTCTTTGCCACACGGATTTTCATCTCAGCCTCTTCACACTTGGCTGCAAACCGATCTAGTGCATGCTGAAGGTTAGTGCGAGAAGATCCAAGGAGGACAAGTTCTTCAGCATAGAGCAACAACCTCTCCACCTAGCATTCGCCCAAACAAACATTCGGTTGCCCCTGTCTATCCAGTCCATAAAGATAATGAACAACAGGGGCGGCCATATTTACACTGCTGCTGTGACGTTGTTTGCTTGTCTCTACTTTTCTACAACTATTTTTAATGGATCTGCAGAATTACAATACTGTGGGGCGAAATTTGGAATTTTAATTACAATTTTACGGTTTTCATTTGACTCACCCTCGTATACATGAAGGTTTTTGCTTAAATTGAAACGATTTTGAGGATGTTATTCAACATTCCAAACAAAAGAAATAGAAATAATAAAAAGGCCTTGTGTATCATTAAATGGATTTGAAAAGTCATGAAATTTATTATATAAGCATTGTTACAACGCAAAATCTGATGCATATATGAAATCAAATGTATCCTACATGTACACTACCCTATCAAAAGTATGGGACAACCCTGATTTGAATGAAAATCAGACATTCCTTTGTAAATTCACTGTTGGCATTTTTCCCAGCACTACATAACAGAGAGTATGCTATTATGAGATGATGCTTGCGTGAATGCTGTAAGAATGTCTCAAAGAAAAGAGCTTTCAGACTTCCAAAGAGGCAAAACTGTTAGAGAGACGTCAACCCTCCTAAACATCCCGAAATCGACCGTTCACAACGTCATCCGGGCATGGAAAGAGAAAGGCACCACAAGTGTTCCGCCTATGACTGGAAGACCTAAGATCGTGCCGGCCAGAGACCAAAGGGCTCTTCGTAAAGTGGTCACTGCAAGCAGTCACACATCGCCTGATGGACTGACAAGATCGTTCATAGAGTCGACGGGTCCTAGGCAGATGCCATGGGTTTTTATGGCAGAGCGGCAGCCCACAGACTTCACATCGGCACCAGCAACGCAGCGAGGAGATTGCAATGGTGCAAAAAGCGACGACATTGGACTCTGAATCAATGGCGAATGGTTGAATGGAGTGATGAGTCCCGCTGCACCATCTGGCAATCGGATGGACGGGTTTGGGTATGGCGAATGCCCGGCGAACGTTATCTGCCAAACTGTGTTATGCCCACGGTGAAGTTCGGCGGAGGGTCGGTGATGGTGTGGGGGTGCTTTTCATGGTATGGATTGGGTGCAATCGTTTCCGTGGACGGACATCTAAACGCAGAGCGTTACAAAGACATTCTGGACAACGCAGCACTCCCATCTCTCTAGCAGAACTTTGGCAATGGCCCTTTACTGTTTCAGCACCTTACGCACCTTGCCTTAAAGCAAGGGCTGTAGGCACATGGTTTGATGAAAATAGGGTTTGAGAACTTGACTGGCCTGCCCAGAGCCCCAATCTGAGCCCCATGAACATCTGTGGGACGTGTTGGAACGTCGATTGCGCGCTTGTGCGGAACGCCCGAAATCCGTGACCGAACTGTCCAAGACACTTATGGCAGAATGGCGAAAATTACCTGTCGAAACGTATCAAAAACTTGTGGACAGTATGCCCCAGAGAGTAGAAGCTGTGATAGCAGCAAAAAGTGGACGAACAAGATATTTTTGAATGTTTCTATTAAAGTGATGGTGTCCCATGACTTTTGATAGGGTAGTGTATATCTTTTTTCCTATGTACCTATCCCTGAATAGACTACGTTTTCCAGGCACACTCCATTGTCATCTTCGTGGACCTTGTAATTTATCAAAATCTTGGTCCTCTCTGGAATTAGCTGGAGAAAATGAAACGTACAATTGGCCATGAGCAAAGACGGGGTAAGGCAAATAGAGTCCCATTTCCTTGATTATCATGGTGAACGAAAGCTGAACTGGAAACTGGCGTCGACGCAACTGGAAAGGCAAACCACTTTCGCTTGTAAGCAAAAGTATTTTCTTTTGCGTGCATATTGCCGAGCCTATTGTTCTACTCATATGGTATAACCCCTTGTTCTACTCGTCATGATGTGGAGAATCTAAGTTCCTGTCTTCCATCGTCTAATTCGGCGTCGTTTACGATTTTGTGTTTTGTAAATTGTTTTTAATTTCTACCACTCAACAGCTTAATACTTTGGAAGTAATTTTTATTATGGCCTATTTTGCCTTGCACTGCTGTTCATGAGATATATATACATCGTTGGTCCGCGCATATTGTTGGAAACTCAATATGCTCCTGCATTGTAGGCTCATGACAGACAGGCGGAATACAAAGCAAATTATATACATAGATAGCGATTGGTAGAGGCGACAAGCACGATACTCGCGGTCCTTCGTTCGAATCCAAGTCTCGAATTTTTTCCTTTCGAATTTCATATTAATTTAATTACTTTGACTGGTATCTATAAAGCCAAAAGACAAGGGGGGAAAACTTCGTTAAGCAAATTCGATGATCTTTTCATGTTTGTTATCCTCAAATAATGATGAGCATATGGAAAAGAGAAGATGTTTGTTTATTTAGGGGCTGTTAAGTGCCTAAAATATTGAATGGGAAACCATGTCGAAGGCGAGCCCTTTAAGAATGAAAGCTTTCCATTTAAAAAATAAACAGACAAATAAGTAAATCCTTCATGTTTCTTGAGTAAAGAGAAGAGACGGAATCGGAGCATAGTGTAGAGGAAAACAAACTATTAAGCTAGATAAGAATAGGAAGAGAATCGGTGCATGTACAGGTGAGGGAGAGATCCACAAATGAGTTTTTGACGTAAGAAGACGATACGCATTCGGGTCTCGCGTGATTTCTACGTTGTCATTCGAGAAAAGAAAGATCGCTTCAAAACAAAATAACAAACCTTATTATTTTCCCTAAGTATAAACTTTCAAAACCGGCGAGTTTCTAAACAATTTTTTTTCATTCGAATTGGGAACGGAAGGTGGAGGGTAGGATCCTGTCAAAATAGAGGCTCCGTTTCGCCGTTGTCCTTTTGTTCCTTTATACAGGAAAAAAAAAAAACTCCTTTAAAAGAGAGCGCACGCTTCATTGAAAAGGATGGAACATGGAAGAAAATTTAGAAAGCGCTTTTTCTTAAATAAATAAACGAGTAGCCGGGGGAGGAGGAGGATAGAGGTGGTTAAGAAAGAAGGAAAAGGTTTTCTCGGACCGTCTACAAATTTGCCTGCCGCTCCACTTAACGCTAAAATTCATACGAGCCGCTGCTCGCAAAAGATGAAACGAGATTTTGCTTTAATTTTTCCTCTTCGCATTTTTTTTGACTGACTGCAGACGAAAGCTAAAATGAAGGCATTTCTTTCGACACTCACTTAGGGTCTTCTCTCTTTCACCATTTCATTGACAACGGTAGATGGTCCGTTGCAATCTGTTGCGCATATCGAATTCTCATGAATTTATGGCGAGGAAAAGGGAAAGGATGGCATGTTTATTTTTATTCAATTATTTCACTAAATATAAGAATAAAATAGCACATATAATTAAAAATATTTTTTATTTAAAATGCATTGCTTAAAAAATTTTCATTATTTAAATGATTTTGCATTATATATTCCATATTTAAAAAAAGCAGCAAATAAAGACGTTTATCAAGTTCGATTCTCAACCATGTAAATTTAGCAATTAAAAAATAAAAAAAATTAACATTCTGATTCTGTTCAGGTAAAGATCTAGGAAGAAAATGAAAATGCGGACGAGCATTATGAGCTACGGAACTTGAAACCTAGAATTCAACACCGAATAAATAGGATATAAATCCATTTTTCACTATCTCAAATGGGGGTTGCCGAATTTAACTATTCAAATTAAACCTGCCTCATTGAAGCAGTAGCAACCTCAGACGATTACTCGGAAGCGTTAAGAATAAATTTTAAAAATTGTGAAAAAGCGGATTATATGAAATTGCCTGGAATTCATGCATGACAAAGTTTGAGGAAATACGTACTAGGATCAATGAACAGTTTTCATGTATAAAAATGAAAATAGCAACATTTCCAACTTACCAGTTCGTAATTAACTAGAAACTTTCTATATACGACGAGTAAGCCAATACAAGAGTATTTCTTAAGTTTAGAAAGTTAACATCATGAAGACATGAATCTGTTTCTTTATTTTTTTTTCATCTAATAAAATGTCAAAAATTAAAGTAAAAAATAATTTACATGCTACTCGTATAAACTCTTGAAATGATGATTTTTGTTATTTTAATCGAATAATTTTCTTGTCATAAAAAATAAACAAAAAAAATTTCCATAAATTTAGAAAGGCTGTCAATGCGTTTCAAAAGTTTAGAAACTAGTCAAATTTTGACATAAAAAAAATCAACAAAAACAGAAAATGAAAACTTAATATTTTGTAGGATTTCCGTTAGCTTTAATCACTGCACGTATTCTACGTGGTAATGATTCAATCAGTGATTTGCAATAGTCCAAAGGTATTTCTTCCCACAATTTTTTAAATGCACATTTCAACTCATCTTTGCTGTTCACAGGAATTTTTGCAGTTGTGCTTTTAATCTACCCCAAACGTTCTCTATCGGGTTCAGGTCGGGCGAGTTGGCAGGCCACTCCAAAACACTGATTTGTTTTTGTCCTAGCCATGCTTTGGTTTTGCGTGACACATGAGATCAAGCTCCATCTTGTTGGAAGATTATTTCCTCATTCGCGAAGTGGTCTTCAAGAGTTGAAAGCAAAAAGTTGTCAAGGATCTCAATGTACACATCACTGACTACAGTTCCTTTAAGAATACACATTTGTCCTGGATCTTTAACGGTGATGCAGCCCCATATCATCCCTTTAGCAGGAAATTTGGTTTTTGTCTTGATGCACTTCGGATGGTGACTTTCATGTTTACGACGAAATACTCTAAATCCATCGCTTCCGAACGTCATGCAGAATGCGGATTCGTCACTAAACACTACTTTCTCCTAGTCGTCTGGTGTCCAGTCTTTATATCGAAGAGCCCACTGCACACGACGTCTACGTGGTTATTGATGGTTAAGATGGGATTTGGTGCATGGATTCGAAATAAATCTATAGCCGAGTTCTGTTAGTCTCCTCCATGTTGTAGTTTTTGGCAGGCTTTGACCAATGCATTCACTCCGTTTCATTGCCAGTTCTCGAGCAGAAATGAACCGATTAGTTTCAACAATTCGTCTGAGCTGATGATTATCCGGTTTAGTTGTTGTTTTTTTTTGGGTCTTCCACTTCTTGGCTTGGCCTAAACCTAAAAATTAGAATTTTAATTCTACTGGCAGAAAAATTACATCATTAGAAACAAAAGAGCAAAGTCTGCAAGAACGTTAAAATCGTCTTCCCGTGTTACACATTGCCACCTTCTTAAAAATGATCCGCACTCTATAAGTACATGCAATGCTCCCCTCATTATTAACCATATTTTAACGGAATGTACTTTAAGCAAGACCTTGAGATTATGTCTGGACCTAGAAAAATGATAGGAAAGGACTCCATCTTATCCTCTGAATGACTAGGTTTCATCTAGCTTCTTGCCTAGTTCAATGTTCTTCCCCTGGTTACTTTCTGGAAGAGTATGGCAGTGAAAGCATTGCTTTCGGACTGCTCGTTTCGTTTTCCCTGCACTGTTCGGTAGTCTTTCCACATTTCCGCATTTCGACTACAGCTCTTTTTTACTTCCTCGGACATCTGACTTGCTGGACCCATCGTGTAATGTGCAAGTCATAAAAAAAGGACTAACAACTTGTAAAAAATACTTAAATGTGCCAACACCCCTCTTGTCTAATGGAAATTACCTTTATATTTGCATGTTTCTAAACTTTTGAAACGCATTGACAGCCTTTCTAAATTTATGAAACAGCTTCATCTTTTGTTTATTTTTTCTAACAAGTATTCGATTAAAATAATAAAAATCATCATTTCAAGGGTTTATACCAGTAGTATGTAAATTATTTTTTACTTTAATTTTCGACATTTTGTTAGAAGAAAAAAAATTAAGAAACAGAGTCATGTCTGCATGATGCCGACTTATGAAATGCTCTTGTATTGCTAAGTGAATCTTTGGAAATTCACGCCTTGCGGTGCATAGCGGGAAAGAAATCATACAGAATTCCGACTGGTGTCGCCTTTTATTCCTGACTTTATCACGGACACATACATTCACTCACCAAAGTCATGGCCCGGATAACGGGGCCCCTCTGGCACGGATAACGGCGGCGACCCGTCGTGGGATAGACTCTACCAGTCCCCGGAACACATTCACAGGCACTGCAAGCATGCCGCCTACACTGCACTCCATAACGATGCTGCATTTACCAGTTGTGTTGGTGACGACCTGACAGATCGTTCGATGACGTCCCACAAAAGTTCAACGGGATTGCAATCTGGGAAACGTGGAGGCCAAATCATTGTCGTGAAGTCGGTAGCATGTTCCTCCAGCCACTGCCGTGTCACAAGGGCCATGTGTGGAGGCGCATTATCTTGCTGGAAGATGCCGCCGCTCGCGGAGTAAAAACAGTTCATGAAGGGATGCAGGTGGTCCCCCAAGCAGATCGACGTAGGAAGTAGCACTCAGAGTGGATGTCAGATGCACCAATGGACCCACTGCATGTCACGAGAAAACACCCCAGACCTGTATGGAGCCTCCACCTGCCTGAGTGATCCCCACCTGACAAGCGGGGTCCATAGCGCCGGACACGGACACGACCATCGGCCCGATACAGCTGAAACCGTGACTCGTCGGATCAGGCAACCCTTCGCCAGTCCTCAGCGGTCCAATCCCGATGTTGGTTGGCCCAGGCTAGGCGTTGCCGACGATGTGCAGCTGTCGAGAGTGGCACCCGTCGTGGCGTCCTGTTCCCAAAGCCTGCAGCTACCAAGGTTCGCCGAATTGTCATTACGGACACAGTTGTGGGACGTCCCTGGTTGTACCGCATGGTGATTTGACCCGCTGCTGTCCTTCGGTCAGCAGTTGCAACCTAGGTGACTCGGCGAACACCTCTGGCATCAATGGGGCGTGGGCGACTCGTCCGCTATCTGATATGGGTTGGGTGTACTCTCGATAGACCCTTGCAACGATTGTGCGGGAAATTTGCAGAGTGTTAGCTACATCTGATATTGAGGCATTCATCCGTCTGCCACCAATAATCACCTCCCGTTCTAAATGCGGATAGCTTTCGGCGTGCTGCCATTTCTGCAGCTGGTTTTGCTTATAATGATTGTGTGATATCAAAGAGTCCTGTGCACCTGCATTCCGAGAATGGAAGCAGCGGGATCTGTCTCATTACGGACAGGGAACCTGATTAGAGGGGTATATGACTTTTGGTGAGTGAGTGTATATGTACTGCAAGGTCTTCATCAACTTTATCCAAGTTATAGTATTCAACCATTTAGCAAGAAGTGTTACCAAGCCCTTAAAACATTAACCGATACAAGTATTGTTGTAAAAATATATTTTACGAAAAAAATGATGCCTATTTTTCTTTTTGAGTCTGAACACTCACGTTTTGCAATAAATTACAGTGATTACTGAGAGTGAAAGCGTATACAACCTGGTCGTTTGTTCCCAACGGGGTTTATGGTCTTCAAATGAATCTGAAGCCACTGAATAGGTTTAATTATTTGATACAAGTGAAGGAGTGAGGATGAAGTCGAAGAATGTTCTATATGTTTTATTTTCTAAACTTCTCTCACAGGTTTCGAATTTTTCTTAACTTTCTATTTTCTCGTACACTGATATCAAGAGCACATTAAGAATATTTCTAAGGAGAAGCTTTAGCAGTGAAGCAGAAATACATTTATGCATTTATTAACAGGAAATTAACCCCATCCCATAGTAGGGTAAGGCAGATCCAACGGTCATCTGTTTTCACTCCTTTATCTTCACTTTTTACCTCCCCCCAAATTTTTTTGATCAAAAAATTG
This sequence comes from Rhysida immarginata, assembly GCA_023313115.1. Taxonomy (NCBI): domain Eukaryota; kingdom Metazoa; phylum Arthropoda; class Chilopoda; order Scolopendromorpha; family Scolopendridae; genus Rhysida; species Rhysida immarginata. Next base: position 1,387,406 of record JAHWFO010059370.1, read on the forward strand.
ATTTTTTCAAACACAGTATGTAGCAAATGTAAATAAGCTCGTATCTTCTTTCCTTTTTCATCATTTCCCATGGAATGACATATCACATGCTATATGTTGCCATAGTTCTAAAGACCAAGTGACTGCCGCCCCCGCAACTCCAACCCCACTAGAACAATTGGACCTAAACTTCATAATATAATGTAGATCTTGCCTAGAGGAATCTGCATACTGAATTTCACTTCTTTACATACATTGATCTTTTGTGCGCTCTGAATCCCGCCCCCGTAATTCCGATCCCAGTGCACCAATCAAAACCAAACTAAATAGTGAAGGTGGACATGCCCATAGTAAGCTACATTCCTAATTTCAACCTTCTACATCAAAAAATGCAGAAATTATGAAGGGGACAGACAGACGGACATTGTGAAACCAATAAGTAGCTCCATTCTTCCACTACTTAACGAGAAATTAAGCCTCCCGGGGAAGGTATAGGAAAGTAGCCCTGTGTTCATCTATTTTTGTCCCTTCATCTGCACTTTTTAACCCCCATTTTTTTTTTTTATCAAAAAATTAATTTTCTCGAACTTAGTATTTAGAAAATATAAAATAGCCCTATTTTCTTTCCTTTCTCATCATTTTCGATCGAATGATATAGCACACGCCATATGTTGTCATAGTTTCTAAAGACCGAGTGACTGCCACCCCCACAACTCCGATCCTACTGAGACAATTTGGCCCAAACTTCATAGTAATGTAGATTTTGCCTAGATAAATATGCACATAATTTCACTCCTTTACTTATCTAAATACCACATAGATCACTTGGTCCCCTCTAACTCCCACCCCCGAAATTCCGACCCCAGTGGGCGAATCAAAACCAAACTAAATAGTGAAGGTACTCATGCCCACAGTAAGCTACATTCCGAATTTCAACCTTCTACCTCAAAAAATGCAGAAATTATGAAGGGGACGGACGGACAGACGGATATTGTGAAATCAGTAAGTACTGTCCGGGGGACGGGGACGCGTATTTCACAATGGTACACGAGAACTGCAACCGCTGTTGTTGTATCCAATCATAAAATTTTTTTATAAAAGTATAATTAAAAAATATTTTATATAAAGTATATCATTAAAAATAAATATCTTTTAAATATATCTTTAAAAATTAAAAAATAGTATATTTAAAAAAATAAATATTTAGTGCATGTTTCATTTCCTGATCTGACTCAATTATAAAGATAAAAAAATAAAAAAATAATGCACATCTTGAAATTTTAAATAAATACATAATTAAAAAATAAAAAGAAATATTGTTATACTATATTCTTTGAATATTTATATATTTTTTTAGCAATGTTAAAAAAATTTAATTCACATCTTCGAGTTTTATAAGCTCCTCCATCTCTTTGTTCCTGATTGGATAAAACAACGGCGGTTTCTGTTTTCATGTACCATTGTGAAATACGCATCCGGGGGACTCAAGAATAGTCCTCTGAGTTGCACAATTCCACCACTACACGACAGAAACGTTTGGGCGAGTTCATTTCTAAAAAGGTTGGATAGGGATATTGCAATTGTTGTTATATTTTTCTCCAAAGCACGCGCGCAACCAAAAATAGCGCAGACATGAGGGCAGACAACATCCCTATCCAACCTTTTTAGAAATGAGCTCACCCAAATGTTTCTGCCGTGTAGTGGTGGAATTGTGCAACTCAGAGGTTTTCTCTTGAGTCCCGGACAGTAGCTCCATTCTTCCGCTACTTAATAATATAAATTATGAGCACTTGAGCAATCGTGCGTCGACAAAGCGACTTTACGTGCGCGTGCCGATGTCAATAATGCCTAAAAGATGAACAGAAAGTAACAATATATTCTTTCTTGACAAATCGATTGTTATATGACATATCATTATCTTGGTATTTTTGCAGTCACTATCTTGGTATATGACATATCATTATCTTGGTATTTTCACTGTTTTAGCACGTGAATTCGACTTGAAGGGGTGCACGAAAAATTCTGAAAAGTTGAGACGGCCGAGCTAAGACCTTGACGGTCATTTTTCTGAAAACAGAATTTGAAAAATTTTTAATCCGTTTTCAAGTTATTGTTCAAACGACGGATTAACTTTTTCAAACCCTGCAGAGTTTTTTTTACGGTTTAATATCATCAATATTGTCCTGGTTCACCGCAGTATTAAGAAACCACGACATATTGGTGCGCGAGTACTGAGTGTGGGTTTGTGAAGTAGACGCATTACGAGTCATCCAAACAAAGATTGATGAAGTTATTAAAGAAAATGTACAGACTAAGCGTGCATTCTTCTAAGTAGCTTTTTGCTAAAGCTCCTAAGAAATGCATGGAAATCTAATAAATCCACTCTAAATTATATTAAATAATTGCATTTTTTATTAGAAAGAGCACATAGAACTCCAGGTATCTCAGCTTTGTTTATGTTAAAAGGAACGGAAAGCCATAAGATCGCCTGCTGTCAACCTTCCAGGTGACCTCATAATCCCAGAAAGCATTGAGAGTGCTTTTGATTGAAACAAAATCGGCCGATAGAGGCCACCTTCTCTTCTTCTACTGCATCAACCTTCTAAACCAACCCAACAGCTAATTCTAAACTTTGTGAGGTAAGCTTTACTTCGTACATTTACAAAGGAAATGCTTAAAACGCTTTATCTAGGACCTTTACAAAAATTTACAATAGAACAATCTTTCGTATTAAACGCTATTTGTAAATAAATTTAATGAAAGGATATTTATAAGAGAAAAGGAGGAGACACAAAAACCCTGGAATACAATTATTATTTATTTTTTTATTTTTAATTAATAACTCTTAAATAAATTTAAAAAATAATTATATGTCATTAATTTATAATATTCCATGCCTTTTAAAGTCGTAAATTTTATTTATTTTGTGTATTTTTATCGCTAAGCTCAAATATATAGAATATTTCTATAGCGATGTATCGGGATTAAGAGTAAAAATGGCAGATGCTTATATCTTCTATCTAGTGCTCAAATTTTACCTAGAAGTCCGCTTATGTATGAAAGCAGAGCAGGATGCTTACTCGACTCAGGTGGCAAACACTTTGAAGAAGCAACACCATAAGAATAGTGAGAAAGAAGATCAAATCAGCCAACGACAATATAAAAAAAAAGCGGACAGTATTTGCTAAACACTTATGCAACGGTGAAATGAATATTTTAATGAATGTACCCACCTCAGGACCATACACAAATGCACTCCTCATCAATCTTGGGAACACTTGCCCTTCTGCTAAAAAATTATAGAAAAAGACACGAGATCGTTTGAAGACGAATTTTTCATAATACTGTAAGTTTTTAATTTCGCAAAAGTAATATAGCAATGTTTGTGTGAAGCTTACGATGAAGGAGTCCTTCTTCAGCGGCCGCCTCGTCTGCGTGAACACTGAAGGAAATCGATGCAAAGGAGTAAAAGGTGGCGAAGGTGAGACGGGGATGGGGGCTGGAGATGGAGCAGGGAGGTGGGAGTGAGACGAGAAAAGAGGGCACACATGCAGCAGGTGTTCCTTCACAATCCGTCACCGCGAGAGGATCCGATCGCGAAAATAGAATTGTTCATTCCAAAATCTAAAGTATACTACACGAACTCTAAACGATGGTTTCTTTTTTTTTTAAGCAAAGTTTTATTTTTACTATTTTAACGAAACAACTATATTAGAATAAGGATGAAACCTGTTTATTTTAAAGTAGATTTACTTTGTGGCTCTAAATTCCCCCAACCCAATATTTCCTGCTATATCTTTTGAACAAAGAAAGATACGAATCGAGAATTGACTCTGCATAAATTTTATTGTACGGATATAAATGGTAATTTACTGTAAACTTGATGTAGAAAACTATTCTGTGCCAAGTAATACGTTTGAACATATCATAGGAAGGAATATACAATGATGTTATGGATCTTGTACTTTAATGCGTTGATGATCTTCAGATTTTTTTCTTATAGATATTTCTTGAGATAAATCCAAGAAAGAAATGTAAAAGCGTTAGACCAAGTGAATTTCTGAACTTGTGTGCTATTAGGAACATCTGGAATTGCAAACTATTCACGAAACGTCGTCTGAACGTCTTCAAATAACATTCAGCAATGAACACTTTCTGCTGTACATATTAAATTAACTCACGTGATCGTATACTCATCTATCATGTTGTCTTTACAGGAGATGTAATGGAATACAGAATGATCTGTTAATACATAATGAAATTCGATTTGTATTTTTATTAACAATTTTAAAGATAAATTTCCCTCATAATTCTACATTAATTTTTGTTTACTTACACTTGCTATCACTATTTTATCGCCTTTTTAGTGTAACAAATCAAAACTGATACCTAAAAAATTACCATTCTTATTATTAAAATATTAGCATATGCATCCATAAAAACTCATTTATTACCTCTATATTCAAAGTTAAATCCAGAGGCGAATTCTGATTCTCTTTAGCAAAACCAAAAGGAGTGAGGTTAGTTTCAGCTAAAATAGTAACCATCCACAACAAAAATAAAAGAAATCATCTAAAGAAATACATCCCTAACTCATTCCCAAACCTAGAAAATAAACAAAACTAACAATAGCCAATCTAACCTCATACAAAATAGCTTCTTTAGTAAATGACAAGATATTTTATTACCTTGAAATTAAGTAAATAAAAATATTAAATAAATAAATAAAACAAAGTTTAAATTTTTGTCATGTCCATTCTTAAAGTTCACATAAAATTTTAAAGGATGTTCATTAAAAGTAAAACAAAAACAAACTAAATAAATAATTCCATGAATAAGACAGAGCTGCATCAGTCTAAAGTCTAGACTTGTGCGCCACTGCATTGCAGGGAAGACGAAGGATGGCGAAGCTTTCCGTTTCTCCTTAATTTCCCGTTCTTCTTTTCGTCTCATCAAAAAAATATTGCATCTTTCTTACTTACTACTTTAATTGTAACAAAAATTGCTGTTTAAATGTTAAAATTAGGAAAAGTATTCTTAATGGATTTGAATATTCAAGGAAATCATTGTAAGCTGAGCAAGTCGGCAAAATGGGCTCTCACTGACGCTACACAATTGATGATAATTTAACCAATAAAACAGTTTGAAAACATTAACACAAATTTGAAATAAGCATTTCCACTTTAAGTTAGACTACAATTTAGGGGAAAAAACTAGCAGCTCGAAACTTATGCGTCTGTCTGTCTCTCTATCTATCTATGGCAAGTTGTTTGGGCGTTCTCGAATCTCTCTACTATGAAAGTTACTCCATTATTCATGAAGAAGCTTTAAAATTCTTCAAATTCCGTTTCTTCAGTTGAAATAAAAGTTAATAAGTAATACCATGGGGAAAAACTTGAAAAGTTTTATTTCAAAGTAATTTCTTTATATATCCATTTTTATAGGCTTATAAATGATTAATCATTAAATATGATAATATTATCGAAAAGGCCATTCGATTACTGAGAAATGGAAAAAAGCGAAGGCAAACTAAGACGTTAAAATTTAATTTTTACACCATTTTGAAGCGAATTTGAAAGAAAACAAAGCAAACTGCCTCGATTTTGCGAAGAAATTAAATTCCTCGAGCGTAAATAAATAAATCGAGAGTACAAAACGGAAAGAAGGGAAGAGGTGGGGCCTGGATGAAAAAAAAAGGGGTCCAAGGCAATAATAAAAGCCATGCACGAAGCGTAAAGCACTGAATCTGAAGCTTTTTCTTTAGCATAATGGGATCAATAATGAGAGGCAATGAGCAATTTGAAAAGAATGTTTCCACTTCTTCATCGATCGGTGTAATGCAAAGTGAATGCTTCATTGATGGTAATGTTCAGGGAACAATGCTGGGAGACAAGTTCCTTAAGTCAATCCTTCTCCTTTTAGTCTCCCCCCCCCCTCCTCCGCCCCCTCCCAACCCCATACCCACCACTGCTCCAATAATCGAGAGCCAACCAGGTGAAACGCCCTTAAGTTTAGCCTGCCTCACAGAGGAGGAGCCTTTATTATTAGCTTCACTTGGTCCTTTCAACATTTTTTCTCCTTCGTTAAAACTTCTCTTTCCCTTTCCTCCCATTAAACCCCCACGCACCCTTGCCGCCTCTGCTCTTCTTTCGTTTTTGTGATCGTTTCAAAATCCTAAGCGGGTTGATTGAGAACAAAGTGTTATTTGTAAAACACCTCTTTCCTTTTTCTTATTTTTGTCTTTTATTTTGCCTTCTTTTTTTTAATTTTCTCAAATCGAAGAATTGCATATCCCTTCCCAACTTTTATTTTAAAATTCGGCAATTTTGAATTTCGTAAGCAGATATGAGCAACCATCATCACGTAATAATGACGGAGACGCTGAAGATGTTTCCAATCGACGCTTCGCCAATTTCAAATTACACAGTTTGGTGGAATTAATTTAGTCTGTGCCGCCATGGTAATAAAAACAGCTCACAATTCGGCTATCAAGAAAGAGATGAAGCAGAACGGCTAAAGACGTTAAAAGAAAATTTCGATTCGTTACATGTCATTTGGACGTCTAATTTCTTAGACAGACCAACTCCGTACTTGACTTTCTGCTTACAATTTTCCCACCCTTCCCTATCATTTATTTATTTCCTAGATCTGCCACTCTTCTACATCGTTAAACAGGGAATAAAAATAAGCGCACATTTCTTTGGACGATGTTCGAAATAAGAGGCTTATAGAAAGAGTAATGATGGTTTTAAATTTTTAAACAGTGGACATAATCAGGAAACAGATATACATACATTGGTTGGGGAACTTTTTTTTACTAAGATCAAGACTTTTTTCTTCCAATTTAAAATGATTATCTTACCGAAAATCTTATACGCTGTCTGGATTTGGTTTTCCGGAAATAGCCATGTTATTAGAGTATCTGAGAATCAGGCTTCGTAATTTTGGTTTATTTATCGCTCGTACTTTTCGTTTTTCTGATATAACCACACAGGCGCCCATATTTGATCTTTCGCAAGCAATCAACAAGACGTTGCTTAATACTCTGAGAAAGCTTATTCTTGGGCAGCTCATCTCACCCTATACTCTAGAACTTATAGGCTTTCGAGCTTTGATTAACAATAGAAATCATCATGTTCTGCGGTTCCTTGGAACTTCCAAGACCAAGGTTACTACTCTTGATCCTGCTTTTAAATTAGTTTACCTATTTAATAATAATTTGAATTTAATTGATATTTTCTGTTGAAAACAGCAGGTTCTCTTCCTGCCTTTTAGTTCTTAATTATAATTATTTTTACCACATGTTTAGTTTAGTTAGTTATTCTTATTCCGATACTCTATTATCTTTTTTAGGCTTATTCAGCTGAGCTTATTTATGGTTATTTTGTTTTTGCTTCTTTTCTGAAGGGTATTGTCTTGTTCTGTCTTTTGATGTCGAATTTATCTCTTTTCTTTTATTCTTTTTAAGTCGTATTTGATATTTTCTTTATTTCTGTGTCTGTAGTCTAATCTTATCGTCCTGTTTGTCTTGTTTAGTTGTTTTGTTCTTTTTCTTAGATATTTTATATGTCTTTTCTTCAACCCTATATTGGGCTTCGGCCTGTTGGGGACAACACGGGGCTTTTTCCCTCCGGTGTATCTGGTGAGATTCCCCCCGTTGTTGTTACATTATTTTATTTCATTGAAATAAATTTAATTGCAGTATAACTCATGCGATATAACTCACTTAATTGGGTGACTCATATTTATGTGTTCCGGAAGTCAATGAAATATTGTTCCACTCTGTTAAGAAATTTGGCAATGCTGCCAAAGGTATGTTGGCAAACTGGGGAATACATTCTTAAACTATTCGTAGCAAATTGTAAGGCAGAACGTTCTTTTTGAGTGATTCAATGTAAAGTGTGTCCTAGGAGGAAAGGTCAATATTTCGTGTGGATTTAGAATGAGTTGTTGTAAGTCAAAAAGTTTCTATAAACGAATAGTCTTTTATTAATGGTTTCTGGAATACTTATGAAGTTTCTAATATATTTTACTGCATTAACGTTCTAATAACTTTATCATAACAAATTTTCAAATTTTTTGCCACATACTTCGCTGCATATATCAATTCATGTGAGAACGTGGCGAGTTGCGCGTCTGAAGGCATCTTCACGTTCTCTTTTAGCGTCTATTATAATCGTACATACAACAAGCTTGTCTCATGTATTGACTGTATTTTATTTTATGTATGACTGTATGCATTTTATAACCTTAAACTTTAATCGACCCCACAAGCAGAAATCCAAGGGAGTTTGGTCGGGCGATCTTATAGAGGAACTAACGGCCCCACTGCAGCCACAGCTAAATCATTTCCCCTTTAAATTATTCAATAGCTGTATCTCAGAAACCATTAACTAAAAAGTGGTTGTATAAACTTTTTGACTTAGAACAACTCATTGTATACCCACAAGAAATACTGATCGGTAGAAGGGTGGATCATAATACTGTTCCTATTGATTAAACAGGTGGTGGTCTTACAGTATAACAAAGGGACATCAGGAGTTCCAACTAGTTTCGCCATTTATTCCCGGCTTTGTCAAGGATATATACAGCAAGAGGCATGCAAGCCTTTATACACAGAACAGTGGTACAAATTATGCAAATACAAGAAACAATAGAATAAAAAAGAATTAAAGAGGAAATAATTGCCAATAGGATAAATAGAATAAGCACAGATTTTTTAATTATAACGGCCAATAGAATAAAAAGAGTGTAAACGCTAATTTTATAAATTATACAAAAAGAAAATAGACAAAGGGATGGTGCGTGTTTACGCGGACCGAAAAGAGAACTTATCCGGTTGTCTGAGGACAAGAGGATTTACAGAAAATAAAATAAACAGGCAAGAAATAACAAAATGCAAAAGAAAACATAAACTATAATAAAGAAACCGAGAAAAAAGGAATCATAATAGATCAGATAAAGAGTGAAGTATTGCATACACATTAAAGTCTGTTTGACAATTGAGAAGCAGGTGGGGAAGGACTTCTTGGCCTTGAATATTTCGATCGCTTCGAGGGTAGCAGTTTTTTCTGGTCTATTGCAGATATGTAAGACAGACATAACATCTTCTTGTGTCTTTAAAGCGTGTCCGGAATCTTCGAGGTGGTTTGCATAGTGGGAAATACGATCTCGTTTTCTATGCGAGTCAATGTGTTCTTTGAATCGTACTGCAAAATTGCGGGTCGATAATCCTACATAGAATCTGTCGCAAAACGCACAATTCAGGCGGTAAACTCCGGATTGGGAATATTTGTCGGTGGTGACGGCGGCGGGTGGGTTCAGGATGCGGGCTGATGGTGTAGGAGTACGAAAAGATATTCGAAGGCCGAGAGACGACAGGAAGTTAGAGAGCTGGGAGAAATTAGGGCCCAGATACAATAAGGACGTCCATTTCTTGGGAAGGGGCGAAACAAGAGGGGAGGGGGAGAAGAGGGCCCGTCTGCGGCGGTGAAGAATACGGGAGAACATGGAGGTCGAATATCCATTGGCATTGGCGAGGTTCCGGATTATGCGGAATTCGGATGATCTGGATAGGGGGCTGAGTGGGAGCTTCAGGGCACGGTCGATTAGGAATCTTAATGAGGCTTGTTTGTGGGTGGGGAGGGGTGTGAGGAGGAATGGTGTATTAAGTTGGAGGATGTGGTCGGTTTACGGAAGACGGTGTGACGTTCCGTTTTATGAGTCACGTGTGTCTGATGGTGGGAGGGTAGTCATAATAGCAAATAAGGTCTGTTATCCGTAGTGTTTTGTTTTATTTGCTGGTTATGTAATAGTTCTGTCATCCGTAGTGTTTTGTTATTTGTTGGTTATGTAATAGTAGTGAGGGTTGTTTGTTGTGTGAGGTTATTGTTTGTGGTGCGTTAGAAATAATTTGCGTATTGTATTGTCTTTTCTGAGAGATAGATATGCCGTGAGCGGTCGTCATAATCCTCTGTTGGAGCTGCATTGTTAATGGGAATTCGGAGAAGATAGCTCAGCTTCCAGCAGAGGATTGTTGCGATCGTTTTCGGCGAATTGGAGGAACGTGTGTTTTCTTTTGTTGTGAAAAATTCTTCTGTCCTCTGTGAATATTTTTTTTTATGTTTTTTTTTCTTCTCTTGTCGCTGTTGAGAGAGAAGAAAATTTTGCTGTTTCTATGGAACGTTACGAAAGACCATTATGAATGATATCTAATATATTATTGGAATAGAAGAAATCATACCAGCGATAGTAAGTTGTTTTGGGCGTGATCAAGACTGTTATTGAACTCTGAAAGAAAGGAATAATTGCAAATCCGTAAGAAGGGTAAATTACGATTTACCGGGAATCAAGTAATTATGTGTTATTAGCTCTGAAATTGAATTTATTGACTTTTATCTATGTTGTAATTCTCTTTCAACATGAATAACCGGATCGCCTTTCTGACCGAGTGGAGACGTGCGAATTCTTGAAGGACCCCGATTATGGCATTAAGAATGGTAATGGACGTGACGACACCGTGTGCAAGAAATAGTTAAGAGGAGTATGGCAAGCCCTCGACCGTCATTTGAATCTGTCCAGGTTATGAAGATATGGTGAGTCCGTTCGATTTATACGCGTTAGAACCATGGACCCAAGTATAAACAATATAATGAAACAACGGAGAATTGTCTGATAAAAGCCCAAGACAGAATAAATGAACAGGATGCGCACTCGCTTTATTCGTGTATAGTAGAATAAGGTTACATTAACATCGACAGCTGGTTAAAAAATAGAGTAATAATTAAGGAATCTAATTTTTATTAAGCACTCTTGCCAACAAAATGGATATCAGTCAGCAAGTTCTGAGGCACGAGTGGTAATCCGGCACAAAATATTGACCATTGAAATGAGAGAACAAGTGCCTGCATATGTTTATAGTACATGCTATAAGTCACTGAGAAGGTTCTTCCAATGGGAATTGTAATGGGTAGCTCACATTGACCAAGAGGGGTCACTATTCCTCCCCCCTTTTAAAACTTTAAAGGAGAGCATTGCGCGTTCAGGCGCTAGTCTTCTGGGAATATTTGATTCGGCAGTGTGAGTTATCGCAGCACCCAAATTTCAATGTCTAGCGGTCGCCCTCGCCTCAAGTAGACTGTTATTCAGCTGCGGATTGTCCTTTTCTTCTGACAAGAGTGCCGGCTGGTTTGATTGTTGTTGATTCTGTTATAAAAAAAAAATCACGTTATGTAAACCTTAACTTTGACATATTGCATGAAACTAGGGGGCCCCTCAGGATAAGTCAATAGTCTTAAGGCATGTATATTTTGTTAACATAGATATAGTTTGGGAGAATAAATTGATTATAGTCAGCCACAGTGGTGTTAGGAGTCTCTCTTATATCGGTCTCGAACTTTAGCTTCTCCTTTCCCGAGGTACTTGAACGCTGAGTCTTAAGTACCACTTAATTGAGATTTGAGGGGGTGGGGACGCTACAACGGAAAAGGAGAGGCGGTTAGTGTGGGGATTGTTGGTAATGAGGATATCGAGGAAAGAGATGGATCGGTTAGTTTCTAGTTCAAAAGTAAATTGGATATGTGGGGAAAAGGAGTTAAAAGTGTTAACAATATTAGTGGGGGTAGTGGATCGGGAGTCAAAGAGGATGAGGATGTCATCGACATATCGGAAATACGCGATGACAGAGGGATTATTAAGGAGGGGGGTAACGTATGTTAATTCCAGGTGCTGTAGGAATACCTCAGACAGAAAACTGCTGAGTGGAAATCCCATTCCTAGCCCTGTGGGTTGGGAATAGTAGGAGTTGTTAAATGAGAAATAGTTCTGCGAAGAAATTACAGAGAGGATAGCTAGTAGGTCAATAGTATCGGGTTTAGGGAAAGACGCAGCAAGTAACAGACGCTGTAGGATAGAAAGGGTGGGGGTGACAGGGATGTTAGTGTATATGTTGGTGATGTCAAGGGACACAAGGGAGAGGTGCTCATCAGTGTGGATGGAAGAAAGGGACTCAGTAAGTGTTAGGGAATTGCGTACATTGTAAGTATTAGGGAGGATTTTCAGGTTAAAGAGGAATGTAGAAAGGGATTTGGCAACGAGGTGGGCAGGAGCTGGGGAATAGTTAACGACGAGGCGTATAGGCATGTTAGGTTTATGGATCTTGACTAGGGCGTTAAGGTTGGGTAGGCGAGGGTTAGGTGGGATGAGGCGTCGGAGGTATCTGAAGCGTGGGGATTTGTTGACGACGGAAATAATAGATTTGTGATACTTAGAGGTGGGGTCGGAAGGGAGGGTGACAAAATTGTTGGCGGCGATGAAATCATTGACTTTATCTATATAAGTAGAACGGTAAATGATAACCGACACGTTACCTTTATCGGCCTTGACGAAGAGGGCATCGGAGTCTTGTAACTTCGTTTTCAAGGTGGTGGAGGCAGCAGCATCAGTGAGAAGTTCACGGGGTGGTCTAGACGCGGACGCTTCTGTGAAGGATTTGTGTATGAGATGTCCGGCGATGGCTCGCGCAGGAGGACGGTCGGTCTGGGGGAGTAGGCTGATGGCATGTTCAACATCTGTGATGACATCGTGTAAATCGGATTGTGTTGGCTTCTTATAGACAACATGTTTGAGGCCTTTGTCAAGGAGTCGTTGCTCGTTGTCGGACAGCTGGATTGAAATTAGGTTCACGACATTAGCGTGGAAGACAAAATTACCTTCAGGAGGACGTGGGCGTATTGGAGGCGGGCGTCGGAGGTCGTCTAGCTTCTTGCACAGGGTTAAGAACTTATGTTCTTTGAAGGATTGCAGTCTAACTTCATCTTCCTCGATGAGAGGCATCAGAATATCAGGTGGAATGATGGATGACAAGTGGAGGTGCAGGCGGAATACCTCTTGGTTGAGACGATGTTTCTTAAAAACTAAGGTTGTGGTCGCATGGCTTACCCAGGTCCTTACGGCGGCGGTCCGTGCAGCTTGGGCGAATGTCGGTTATGACTGTTTGTTTGACGTAGGGTTTTACGGGTCTGTTTTACTAATTAACAGTGAGGAACTAATATTCGGTCGAGTTGGAAAATGAGCCAGATCCAATCATTGCCGGTGGGGGGGGGGGGGCGTTAGTCAAAAATGGTCAAAACTTATTTTTATTGCATTTTGATGCAGAATTAAACGTTAATCAACTTTTGCTAAAAAAATAAATAAAGAAATAAAAAAAGGACAAATAAGGAAATATAAATAAATATAAGATTGTGAAGTTAATAGATTCAAAAATTTTAATAAAATGTATTGGACAAATGTTTGATAGAACTTAGGCATTTAAACGTTGCTTTTTTTACAATTTGAAACTCCAGCTTTTGCTACTTTTCTTAATTCCGATCGTGCAGTTTATTCTTTTTGTGGTCGATAAATAGCACTTCTACTACTTTACGGAATAGTATTGGAAGAGTGAAAATATTATTTTCTGTCATAGTTTAAATTTATTAAAGTTTGATTTCTAAGGATTACAATTACAAATTCAATTTATTTTAGTTCGGTACCGTCTCTTTACAACAAATTGAAAAAAATGCATGGTATGTACAGTCTAGTGCATAAAGGTTTAGACTTAAGTCATAGTTGAGAACGTGAATAGCACATCCCAAGCGTATACCTGCTACCCTATTTTCTTTCAGAAGAGAGAGGTCCAATCTAATCTGCTTTGACTCTCAGAAAAGACCTGATTTTGCAACCGATCAACGTACGGTAAGCTCAGTTCCTACGGAGCAGGTAAAAACCTTTTTGCACCCGACTGTACGAATTGATTTTTTCCCATTTTTTATTCATTTAATAAATATTAGGAAAAATTACCCTTTACAAATTATTTAGAAGGTTGCTCACAAATATTTTATTTGCCTATATTTTTTAAACCCAAAAAAAGGGAAATTAGGCACCATTTCCGTATAAAAGTTTGGCATAATTTCAGTAGGAAAGGAAGCTGGAGTTGAAATTAGATTTGAAATGGATTTCGGTTTTGATTTTAAGCTGCGATGAGAAGGTTGGGCATTCCGCAGTATATATTATTGGAGAAGGAAGATTTGTGCATAAGAATGCGACCGGATCTATAATGAAGAGCTCTATATACTGAACAAGATAAAAAGGTCTATGATGCAACAAAAGTGTTTAATGGTCGATACGCGTTTCGGTTTAAAGTCATCAAGAGTCGATCCGAAAAACGTATCTACTTTATTTTGTAACCGAATTTTATAATCGAAAGGCATATCGACTTTATTAAACTAATACGACTTTTGTTGCATCCTAGACCCTTTTATTTTGTTTATTCCAACGCAGCATGAATCGTACGTACGAGAACTCTGTGGCGTCCGTCTTGTCCGCCACAGTAAATTTTTTGCTCTTTTGGGAAAGCATCTCATTATCTGTAAAAATTTATTGTAACTCAAAAACCTCATATGATGATTAAAAATTCATTTTGTGGAAAAGTGGTATCCGATTTCTTCTCTCTGTCTACAAGTATCCATAGATCACCAAGGTCAGTCCATTATATAATTTTTGTTATCAAAAAACTATTGTAACTGAGGGTGATTGTTAAAAACAATTGAGCAGCTCACTCATGTGTTGGTTAAGGCAACACCACCTAAACAAGAAGGCCTGTTCACGAAATTGTTATTTAATGTTACATCTCCTAGAGTAGGCCAAAGTTAGGGCTTATTATTGGTAGAAATACGATTAACATGGCCTACTCTAGACGATGTAACAATAAAATAACAATTTCGTGAACTGGCCTTCTTGTTTAGGTGGTGTTGGTTAAGGAATAGCCTACAATAAGAGAAAGCCTGCCCATTTGTCTTCTTCCATTTTCAAACTGTGTCTCAAAAATTAGTCGCAAACAGCAGGATTGAGCACCGTCTAGCGACAAAATTTAACATTGTTAGAGCCGTTTTTGTTATCAAATTATGAAAAAAATTTAACAAGGGGACATTACGATCTCGGAATTTTAGTTTAATACGAGACTTCGTATAGTT
>JAHWFO010059370.1:1402792-1466688 GCA_023313115.1 Rhysida immarginata
GGTACACTACAACTATACGAAGTCTCGTATTAAACTAAAATTCCGAGGTCGTAATGTCCCCTTGTAAAACTAAATAGAGATTACTTCATTTTTCATATAGAAAACTGATTTACCTTGTCGAGAAAGGGAAAATGTTTTTTTTTAGAAGGAGAAGAGAGGAGAATCCGATAAAGATTTGATGGGAAGAGTATATGGATGTTTTCCAGAGACATAAACGTTTCTGTTTAATAAATTGAATCGGGGATGGAATAATCGCTCTCAGTTTACAGCGGTTGCTACATATAAACTGCTTGACGTGTAATTCTGATGAGATAGCGAAGATTATCCTCTTAACGGAACGGAATGGATGACGAATGGAACCATTGCAGTAGCATACTGATGTCATGATCCTCAGGCCTCGTATCATAAATTATTGAAAGGTAATTATGCATTATTGCTTATTGGGTTTGCATGATATTGAGTGAATATTGATTAATTGTGATTCACATGTGAGACTAATTTCCTTTCGTCGGATGGAGCATTTTTATTTCCGTAGTTGATCGTCACCTTGGAAGTTTCCCTTGTGGAAGTTCTTGGCCGAAATTCTTGGGACCCATTCTTAACCTCTGGGTCAGAAGATGTGTTAAGCTTGGTCGTTTATATCTGGACGTTTTGTGAGTGGTAACTGAACTGTCATAATCAATCTGATCATAGTAGCCCAGAATAAGAAAACTATTCTTATTAGCAAATCAATTTACGAGATGCACCCACTAGATTGAGGCCCCCCCCCCCTTGTACTTCAATTTATAATCTGTACCTGGAATCTCACATTAAAGAACTTGTTAATTGAAGTATACCAATTCTGAGTCATATTTTTTCGGTCGATCAACAAAAATTGACCCTTACCCAGGATCAACCTGGTCGCCCCACTGAGATTGCAAATTCCTAGCCCCTGTGGTGATCACAATTCTATATTCTTTGATTAAGAAATGAAGAGTTTTCCGTGCTGTCCTTCTTGATGAAGTTGATGGAGGCCTTGCCAGTACATAGCGAGAAAGAAATCACACAGAATTCCGACCGGTTTCGACGTTTATTTCTGGCTTTATCAAGAATTTAAAAAAAAAGCAAACTATAAACCAAGGAATTCTAATAACTCAAAACTCTGAGTACATATCTTATGTTTTTGTTTGTGAATAAATAATCGAACTGCGAAGAAATAGCTTCAATAGCTGTACTGAAGTCCTACAGAAGGTTTTATTTTTATACGGACTTCGTCAGATTTCCCGTTCGTTATCGATGCAAAGAGTTAATGACGTGCACACAATAAAGGCCGTGCATTAAATTATACAAAAGGGTAAGTTAGAATTCAGCCTGTGGAAAATTAATTCCTCCCATCCCATTCCGAGCAAGGCCTAAACCTTTTCATAATCGCAAAGATTTATCTAAAAGAGTAAATCAGAGATGGAAAAGCTCTCCGCAGAAAGTTTCAATTTTGAGTTTCGAAGCGCCTGCGAAGACGAAGTTTCCACATCATGAATCAACTTAATGACTTGGTGACACTTTAACAGAGCCCGGCTACTAATGGCCTTAATACGTCTTCACGGGACGGGGGCGCTCTGATTACAGAGTAACTATTTTAAAGGGAACCCGTTGCAATTATACGGGCTATTTAATGATCCAAAAATCACCCGCCGACCTACTCCACTCCAAAAACCACCCATTCTTCGAGTCTCCATCTACTGCACCTTCCTCCTCATAATGTGCTTCAAATTTCTTTACATTTTAGACTGAAACGAGATTTTGCAGAAAATTAGCACCCTTAACACATGAGAGTTTTTTTTTAACAACTTTCTTTCCTCTTGAAATTTATTTTTATCTTAGAAATCGCTATGGTCAGTATAGCAATATGTTATATCATCACGCTTGGACTTAAACAGACATGAAAATTAGTATTCACTGAATTTAATATGAAAACTCAAACTTTAAACCTAGTGTCTTGGAACTGCATGCCAGTTTAGTGATGCCAAAAGGTGCTTATTAGTCGATATATTCGAATGAGATTCTTGCATAAATAACAAGTCCATTAAGAAAAAGGAAAAAAGGTCTCTTTTCTACAGAGTGATTATAAAGTCCCTATACATACATCTGATATAATAACAAAAGCATTTTTGTTGTAGATAATGAATGTAAAAGAATGCTAACAAAACTAGATTACTGTGTAATACTGATCCTACAAGTTTGCAGAAAATCACATACATTGGTATTTTGGAGTCACAGTTGATATCTAGTGGAAATGTGGAAACTGTTGTTCCAAAAAATAGGGTACCATTCTATTTTACCTCAATTTTTCGCGACTACCGAAATCACGCTTTTCCTGATAGATGACTCGCCAAAACTTTGGGATCCTTCAGCAGTTCTGATCCCCATATTCATGTTGATTCACATTGAACAATTGGGGAAGCGTATTACAACTGCAATTGCTTAAAATAGACCAGTTTAAGTATAATAACCCGATTGGTTATTAGTTACTTACTATAGTTGGGGGCACGAGAGATGACCATTTCGAAGGGGAGGTGTGAGGTTGTAACCATTCTAAAATAAGCGAGGGAACGGTATTGCTCCTCTTCCCCTACCCCCAAGTTGGAAAGTTAAAAAACTAGATCAAAAGGGCTGGACAGTAAATAATACCAAAGGATTAGCCCTGATTATAATTCCCCTACTCCAACCCTCTACCCCCAACCTGGTTTTTTTTTTGTAGGCTAAAAGCACTTTAAATTTGATTTTCAACTCGTTTTTATTTTATTTTTATACAAATTTTTAAGTACTATTCGTATGGAATAAACTATGATTTACTAAATCTATATTTTTTATGTATTCCTAATGTGGAAAAAAAATTCATACACATGAAAACATCCATTCAACCAAATAGCAATTACAAAAGTTTATTAAAGTTAAAAAACAAATAAAAATGACAATAAGAAAATATAATTTAATTTTATAAATAAAATTTTGCACAATTGCAAATGAATAAATTAGGAGTATACTTATAATTCCAAACAAAGAAAAAACAAAGAATTCAAGAGGTTCTACTCACTACTTCGTCAATCAAGTACTGATACATCATAGCCACCCGACTTTTTGTTTTTGCATATATATAAATGCAATATATAAATGCAAAGTCAAAATCAACAATATCTCTATCCAGCAAAATGTCATTTTTATTTTTAACTTTAATTAACATTTTGTTTACTTTTAATTAACTTTTGTAATTGCTATTTGGTTACAATACAGTTGGTTGAATGGATGTTTTCATGTGTATGAATTTTTTTCCACATTAGTAATACATAAAAAATATAGATTTACTAAACCATAGTTTATTCCATACGAATAGTAATTAAAAAAATTTGTATAAAAATAAAATAAAAACTAGTTGAAAAACAGACTTAAAGTGCTTTTAGCCTACATAGAAAACAGGTTGAGGGTAGCCTACAAGTCAGGGTTAATCCTTTGGTATTATTTGCTGTGCTTTACTGTCTAACCCTTCTGATCTAAATTGTTTTTTAACTTTCCAACTGGGGGGTGGGGGTAGGGGAAGAGGAGCAATACTTTTCCCTCCCTTATTTTAGAATGGTTACATCCTCACGCCCCCCCTACGAAATGGTCATCTCTCGTGCCCCCAACTGCAGTTTCTGTATATATACGTATAATCACACTTTGTAATTTATTATTGACTCTTTATACTGTACATGTACAGGATGAACACAAAATCTTTTCCTGATAAAGAAAATTAATATAAAAAACTATATCAGATAGATTTACATACGGTGTTTTGTATTATGATCTCCATCTCAAAAAATTTTTAAACTGCTGGTACGGTAGGAGCCGAAGCTATGTAGGTGACGCTAACGTCGGTCATATTGAAAATGGCGTCTATGAAAAAGAAACCTTAATGCGTTCTGTGGTTTTATGAGACTAAATCACCGATTCGTGTGAAAGAGATTTAGAAATGAGTATGAACGCGATCCTTCTAATCCTAAAAGCACAAAACGTTGCTATGACAAGTTTATAGAGACAGGTAGCGTTGCTGGCCTTCAAAGAAGTGGTAGGCCTAACGTGAATGACGACACGACGGAGGCTATCCGTCAAGCTTTTCAACAAAGTCCTCAGAGGATAACGGTTAAAGCTCTACACAAGAGGCTTCGTTTGCGTGCTTATAAGATACAAATCGTTCATGCCTTGCGACCAAATGATCGCTTCCGCCATCAAACTTTGCTGTGGAGATTCTCTCAACCAGATTGATGACGATAATAACCATCTTCAACGAGTGTTATCCTCAATTTTCACTTATTTGGGAAGGTGAATAAACACACTGATTGGATATGGGGGTCTGAAAACCCGCATGCTGTGGCAGAATATGAAATGGGCTATCCCAAAGTTAACATTTCGTGTGGTCTAGTACATGATAATATTATTGGACCTTACTATTTTGCTGAGTCCTCCATTACAGAACCGGTTCATTTGGATATGCTCCAGTGCTACGTAGTACAAAGGCGTACCATCCATGTGCAATTTATTAGCAGGACGGTGCCCCGCCACAATAGGCACTATCGTAATTCGTTCGTGAATTCCTCAATTCAGGGTTTCCCAACTGATGATTTGGAAGAAATGATCCTACAGCATGGCCCCCACGCTCTCCGAAAATAACACCCTTAGACTTTTTCCTGTGATGATATGATAAGGATGAAGTGTTTGTTACACCGGTTCCCGATGTGAACACACAAGATGTGATATTGACGGTAACAGAAGATATGCTGGCGAATACGTGGCGAGAAATTGAAGACCGTCTGGATGTTCTCAGAGCTATGAAAGGTGCACATGTTGAAGAACAACTTTTTGAGATGAAGATCATAATACAAAAAAACCCAATATATCTATCTGACATAGCTTTTTTTATAAATTTTCTTTATCAGAGAAAGACTTTGTGGTCACCCTGTATTCCTTGTAAAATAACTGATTGGTTATTATTTGTATTAATTTCAATTAATTACACGCTGAGGAAGAGAACAGTGTCATCGAAATGTACATCCATGGAATTGTCCAAAATAAAAAACGGAAAATTTACCTAAAAATGATATTAGTGTGATTACTGATATGCAAATACAAACAAAGAGGATATTCTACGGTCCACTCTGTGTAGTTTTAACAAAATGTTCACTAGGTTTCCCAACGCCATCACTTAATTCTAATTATGACATTGTTAGGGCTTAATAGTCCACGCAGATTTACTACACGTCGAAATGTATCCTTGGGGAAACGGCGAACTACCGATAATAACAGCAGACGTTTTCCAAGGCTGTCGACATTCACGCGTATTACTTGCAGTGACTCCTAATTTATAAAAGCTATATTATTATATTTTAATTTATTTTATGAAATTTCGTTTTATTTGTATTCTGTTCTTAATCAGTTTATTACCAGGTCATCAGATAGGATTTTTTTGGACATGAGGAGCGTTGAATGCTGTCTCTGGACTATTTATGGAATTTTTCCTGTTGCGCGATTTCTTGTCAGACTATCGGTTATTCCGTATATTTTTGCAATAAATGTATAGAGACTTTATCATTAGCCTATACATAAAATTTATTTTAAAAGTATCATTAAGTAAAGAGAGAATTTTTAAAAAAGACCATTTTGATTAGATATTTAAAGTCTAATGAAATTATTAGATTTTCCAATGGAGATCGAAGAGGATATGTATATTTCTTAGGCTGTCATGGAGAAAATGGCCGAACTAGATTAGAAAAATGGCTTCCATCTATTCCAAAAATTCTTAAAACTCCAAAATTGTCGTGTGACGGTAAAGCGGCGCAACAGCTGGCGCCCAATAAGAAAGTAGTCGTCGGACGATATAGACGCGAAACCTCAAAGGATTCGAGCACAACACGGGAAAAAAAATAAAAATAATCTCGGGTTCTATAAAAGTATTCTCAAGAGGACAAATTAATTTTATGACTATTTTCTTAAGTCCGTGGGTTTTTTGTGAAATCCTCAAAGTAAAGTGTTCCAAAGGCCTTCTCTTTATTAAACGCGCACCATTCTTAAATCCTTCGCTTATGCCTTCCTTTGTTTTCATTAAAAAATAGAACAAATTTTTTTCTGGTTTCAAGCCTTAGGCTTAATAGCTTGTTCTTCTGCTTGCTTTAAACGAGTGGCGAAGAAGATTTTTCCTTCTCCGCCGATAATCGTCCTAATCCCTCGGTAGGTGGAACCACGTTGCCATGCAATACGAACGTCGATCGACCGCCGTGGTGGAAGCTTCTTTTGTAAGTTATGAGGGATTAAGCGAAGATTACTTTCCATGTAAAAGACGCTGCTGGAAGGGATTAGAACCCTACGACCAGCAATTAGCAAAACATACACAAACACGTGTACGTACACATAATCGCTTAGGTATTTCAACAGCGTCATTTGGGGGCAACACTTAAAAAGATGTCAAACGATGACGACGATATCATATACAATTTATATTAAAGGCGTGGAGATTATTTTGAAGATTTTTGCATATTCATAAGGATGGCTATGCTCGAAAGCTTTCGCGAAGTATTTATTACACTGATTTACCTAATACTTCTAATCATAATTAAGGAAGCTTACAATCATGTAAATTTCCGAGAGAAAATTACATTCACGACTCGGGCTCGTTAGCACCAATTAATGGATACCTGCCATTTAATTTGAAATATTAAAATTAAAGGCTCTCTGCTCGTTTCATATCGAACGCTAATATATTTTGTTTTAGATTTAATTATCAGTGTCATAAAAGTAAAGGAAATTTGTTACCGTCCCGTCCTTTCGAACTGCTTTTATTAGTGGGCCAACTTTTAATAACATATAATAAAAAAAATCCACGGCATTCGAGAATCGTAAATTATTTTCAAGAGGCGTCCATTGGTCAAGGCAAGATAACGTATGCCTTCATTTACATAAGTGTCAAGCGCAAGATGGAGATTTACACCACCTTAACTGGTTTCTACATTACGGGAAGGAGAATAAAGGAGGAGGAAAGAAGGCGAAGTAAAAAAAAAACAAAACAAACGTACGAACATAATCTACGTATAATTTATGGAAGGTCAGAGAAAAGCGTATTAAACTGGAAATAAGGAGGATATTTTACGGCGTGTTTTCCTCCTCAGCACAAGAGCAACCATTTCTACAGAACTAAACAAAGAAACAAATCTTTCGCAGGAAAACAATTTTTATTATTAATCTTTCGCAGCAGAGAGAAAAAGATTTAGCGTTACCCATTATTTCTCCCTTCCCTCTCTAAAGCATCTTTAGACTAAACTTGAAAGAAATAAATTGTGGCGTACGAACAATTTCATTCTCCGTCGGATAGGCCTCGTTGCCTGAAAGAGTAAGGCCAATTCATATGAAATACAAAAAAATCTGAAAATTAATATTTTGCACACGGTGAACTGCAAAGTAATCACAAGGCTTAATCTAGGTATCACGAATGCAAAGAAAGTTATTCTCTCTGTCGTGTTAACAGTAGTAAAATCCATGTTCCGAAACGTGCATCCATATGAGTAAATTAAACTTCATATGCAAATGACTAAAATTTCGCAGACGTTTCAGAAAACGGCACGGACAATGCAGGCTCCTTCTCTTACTGTCACTCACCTGCTGTACGACCAACAACAAGGATTTATGGTCTGGGGTGTCATTTCGTTTGATAGCTGGACTTCTCTCTGGACTTCTTAAAGGCATTCTGTGACCCCTTGTGCTGCTATTCCTTTCGAGGCACCTGAGGCCTATTTTTCTGCATAATAACGCAGAATATCCGTGAGAACACTATTCAGCAACTTTATGAATCCATGCCACGACATTAACAACTTTTATCCAGATCAGAGGTGGCGGAACGCCATACTGAATTCTCCATTTTGAGTAACCCTTTCTGTTCTCAAGTCAATTCATTTCTTCATCTATACATGCACATTCCATGTAACCCTCCTTGGCGTATCGATTTTTTGTCAAAGAGTATAATTTGAAATTTTAAGCATCTTGCATTGTTCTCTACTACTCCCTTCTCTACTACTTCCGATTTAACTATATTCTGCAATTATTCAGTGACAATTACACACATCGGCAATTTCTTAGGTTAGAATGCACAAGGAGCGTTCAAAAAGTAATGCACTACAATTTACGGGGTGTTTCGTTTGCAATATACCAAAATAAACCAGATTGTAAATTTTTTTCGGTATATCCGATATTCATGACAATCGATAGAGTGCCGTATAAATGTCATTATTTATGCTGTCAACACCGTATTGAGCATTGAAAGCCCGGGAAATCCTAAATGGAACATTTAATGACCAATGGTGCGGACAAGATGGGCCTATCCCATAGCCCTCCTACTCTCCAGACCTCAAGTCTCCTGATTCCTTTATGTGGAGTGTTATCAAAAACGCCGTGTATTCCCAATATCAAACCTCTCTAGAAGACTTGAAATTATCTCGTATGTAGCAAGCATCACATAGGCAATGCTGCGCAACATACGGTGGACACAGAGTAATTGATATGAATTTTGCATGGTGCGAAACGGAGGTCACGTCGAAATTTAGGATGAAAACATCGGTATATTAGTTTAAATTTAAAATGAATTTAGTCTCCTTATAATGGGGAAAAATCGTGAAATAATAAAAACAAAATTAAAATTAAAGTCACCAATCTTGAAAAAACTTGGGAGATGAAAGAAAACTCAAGGATGTAGTCTATTGAAGATGGTAGAAATAAAACCAGTCTATTGAGGATGTAGATGAAGTTCTTGTGTAGTCTATTGAAGATGGTAGAAATAACACCAGTCTATTGAGAATGTAGATGAAGTTCTTGTGTAGATGATGTTGATAGGGGAAAACGATGATCTTGAATTACAGATGAAATTTTGAAGGGTTGATTCAAATTTTTGGGATAAATTTCAAATAAAAACGTTTTCGAGAATTTTTTTTCTCATCATCAGTTGATTAAATATTTGAATGTTGTAAACAGTTTAAATAAGAATGTAACAATTGATATAAAGGTGATGAAGCTAAGTTGATTGTAATTGTTGGTTATGATTGTTGGCTATTGTATATTAGGGTGATTGTTGTTAAAAAGTAGTGTCCATTTATTGTTTATTTCTATTGATGGTTTGGCTAAATTTTTGTTATTTGTAATGATATTTATTGTTTCTTTAATTAATCTTTCTTTATAATTTTCTTCTTTTCCAATGATTTTTGTGTTATTCCAATCTGGTGTGTGGTTTTCTTTGATACAATGATTTACTAAATGGTTGTTTTTGTCTTTGTGGCGAAGTGCTCTTTCATGTTCTTTTAATCTTATTTCTAATTGTCGTTTAGTTTGACCTGTGTAGATATGTTTACAATTTTTACATGGTATTTGATAAATTATATTTCTAGTGTTCCATTTTTCTTTATTATTTTGACATATTTCTTTGAAATTGATATTTGTGTTATTATTTTGATTGATTGTTGTTTTTAGGTTGGTAGTGGTTATTAATGTTTTAGTAATGTTATTTGTTATTTTTGGTATGATTTTTATGTTTGGTATTTGTTCTAATATTTTTTTCTGTTTGTGGAAAATTTTATTATTGTATTGTATTGAATATCTTTTTTGTTGTTCTTGTAGAATTGGTATAGTTTTTGTTGTATTGTTTGTAAACGCATCTATTAAAATTTTGTCTATTAAAGTTATTGGATATTTGTTTTTTAATAGGTTCAGTTTAAGTTTTTTTTTAAATTTGTAGGAATATATTTCGGGGATGTAAGATTTCTTATTCTTTGTAAATATTGTTTAATAGTGTTAATTTTTTGGTGTGTGGGTTGTTGTGATAAGTAATGTGGTATGTTGTTACCTTTTGTTGGTTTTTCATATATCTCAAAATCTAGATTATTTTCATTTTTTATAATGTTTATATCTAAAAATGTGATACGGTTGTTGGTCATGTTGTTGTGTGTAAATTTTAAAGGATATCTTTCTTCTAATAGGTGTATTAATATTTCTATTGGTTTGTTTGTTATGACTAGGATGTATATTAGTAAACATATGTATTTGACGGCAATATGCCTAAAATAAATCGGAGTATTACGAAAATCTTTATAGCTTTTCATTTTTGATATATGGGTAAGAATTCCTGAAGTGGGCCCCTCAAAACAAAATGTAAAATTTAAAACTTTTATTATAATTTGGTAGTAACTAATGGAGTATTAAAATTCCCAAAATATTTTTGCAAAATTTCCATTTGTTAAAAAGTACTTGTAGCGTGCATCACTGACATCCGCCATTTTTAACACTCGTTATCGCGCTGCCACTTGGCGGTGGAGCTTGCAACTTCGCACAATACAGGTTCAAACTAGGACTCCTCAAAATTTCAGTCACTTAGCTGCTCGTGTCGTAGAAATAAATTGTGTGCATTACTTTTTGAACGATCCTTGTAATTAATAGGATCTCCTATGTTCTTGCAAATCAGCGAATTGAAAGTCACCTTTTAACCGTTATAAACATTTTTAAAGTTAAGCAAATTTTTAAGTATTACACTTTGAAATTAGATAAATCTAAAAAGCTAAATCCATTTTAGAAGAAAGGGAGATAAAAAAAAAGATATATTAAACTGACAGGAAAAATTTTGTTTTTCGTATCAAGTTTGCATTTATGCAAGAGTACTAAAACGTCATTATAAATCCTAAATCTCTAGTAGATTAGAATCAGTTTTCTTGATGAATGTCGCCATATTTTTCCTACATCTGTTTCTAACAGGCCATTCCACTTCTGAAGTGAAGTAAAATCCTTTCGGCTGCAAGATCTGATTTATTTCTCTTCATGTAAAGAACGTCACTTAATCCCTCGCGATAAGGGAGGACTACCAGATAAGAAGTTGACTTTAGTTTACGTTTCACTTCATATCGAATTTTCATCGCAGAGATCCGTGATGAATACCATTAGAAAAAAAGAAGAAACCGATTCAAATCTTTCGAATTATCTTCACGAAGAAGTTCCACAATAGTAACTTAATCTTTTGTTCTCCACTTTTGAAAGACGGGGCCTCGTCTGCAGCAAGTCGATTAGTTTAGCTTTTGAAATCCTTGGAAAACTAAAACAACGGGGAGAGGACTTCCCTTGATTTAGCAACTATCCTTTGAATTGCTATTGGGTTCATGTTATTATCAAAATGGTATTTCATCGAAATCAAAGCAATGGATTCCACTGCATCGATCGAAACTCTCGGTTTTTAAACATGACTTCTTAAAGATCCTAGCGAACTCTTAACCTAGGAAATTTTAAAGAAATTCTTTAGCTTTTCTTGCATTGGGCGTTCAAATATAAACGGAAATTTTCATACTCTGTTCTTATAAAGCAGCGTTTTTCAAGTTTTTTTTCTATCGCGGCACACTTGAATCTACATCTAAACTTCCGCGGCACACTTTAGTTTTTAGGATCTAATTATTAACACACATAAAACAATTTAATATAACTTGTAATAAAGATATAATTAAAATTTATTAAAATTTTCGCGGTGCATGTAAGATCCACTCATTGGCCATAATATTCAACTTATCGTTAGTAAGTAGTGTTAGCTGCTTTTTCCTCCATTCCTGTCTGTTGTAATCAACATGTCGGAGCATGTTCACGGTCGTTTTCTTTCTGTCGATGTTCATCGAAGCAACATTGACCATTATGGATATCTTGAACATTACTTAATGTCTGCCTCGGGCCTTCTTTTTCAATTTGTTTGGTAGATGGTAAAGAGTGGTCTTGCAATGGATTGAACGAAGTAAACACGTCTTAAGAGAGCAAATACTGGCCAATTTCGCCTCGTATTTCCAACATTATCAAAGCCATTAATTATGATTTTGATAATGCTGGAGATGAAAGATGAAACTAATAGACATTAATTACTCTCTACAAAGTATAACTTTATTCATTGTATTATAAGGCTCTTTTTACCACAAACCTAATCGACAATATGAAAACATTTTTAAGTATTTTTGCGTAAGATGGTATTTATATAGAATGGCGTCGGCAAAGATTAAAATTTCTGCTTTTAATTTAGCAAGTTCTGGATCTGGGCCTCGTTTCCTCCTTTCTTTTGATGTTCACCGAAGCAATATTGACCATTAAGGATATCTTGATTTTTCATTCAACTTTCTCCCTCTTTCACTGCGTTTACATGCACACTTTCGATCCGGATCGAAAGACCAGTTTCAAGTCAATCCTGCAAAAAGTGGCGTGTAAACAGGCTTCAACACCCCGATCAATCAAATTATTATTATCAAATTAAATATTATATTTATATCAAAAATTTCAATTTAACAATTTCTATTTTATTAAATTATAATTTGATAATTATTTATAATTATTATAATTGTAATTTCATAATTTTTATTATTTAATACAATTAAAATAAACTATTAAATTGAAGTTTTTGATATAAATCTAAAAATTAATTTGATACAATCTATTAAAATTATGTTTTGATAAAAATAAGTATAAAAAACTTAAACATGCAAATGCATTTTAAAAGTTATTAAGGATTATTATATTGAGGTAAATAAATCAAAACTTGATATATAAATAACATTATAGTTAACTTTATAAATAACCTCAACCTTATTATTTTTATATAGAAAATTTTAATTGAAAACAAAATTTAAAGAAAATATCAATAATTACAAAATTTATTGATTGTCAATTATATTTCCAGACGATAATAACGAGAAAATTTTAAAAAATTGCATTTCAGCCGTATTTTAGAGGAAGCGTAATTCAAGTGATAAGGCCGACTGAGTCAACAATGGCGGATTCTGTAGCAGATGACAAAGTCTGGCGTACTTTCCTAATCTAGAGCTTTATCCAGTTCGAGTTAGATGCATCTAAACGCGAGGCAAGTTTGAATTATCTCAAGTCGATCCGGATTGAAACGTGCATGTAAACGTAGTGAATGTCATTCGAACTTGCCTGAAGAGGATAAGTGTTTTTCTGGGAGTTTCACTTGATTCTTTCGTATTTTCTTTCTTCTTTTCGTCGCCGACACGATTATAAAATCCACTTTTGTAAGATTCTGGAAAAGATAAAGCAAATTCTTGACAACAAAATAACACTATTATTAAAAAGACACGGACAAATATTCTGAATGTCGTAGGAATGTTGAAAACGGAGAAAAAAATGTTTAAGAATATTTTTCCAAAATTCTTTTTCCTTTAACCTAATGTAACGCTTTGTAGAGTGCAGCAACCGTAAATACGAGGATTATTCAATAACAAATCGTTGGACTGCATAGCCTAGAAAACGGAAAGCAGTTATTTACATTGTTTAAATACTATTGAGGCGTTTGTCACACATTTTATCTATTTGCTTCTTTCTAAGAGTTGTAATTATGTTGGAAGATGGAGTTCATGGTAGACAATCCGTCCAAAGAAATCAGCTAAAGAGCGTCAGCCACTTGAAATTTTTTTTGCGGTGACCATAGTTATTCTCATACGGTTGAATGGTGTAAGAAATTTCGACGATGACAAGGAAAGGAATTCACGAAAGGTTTGGAAAGGTCATGCTCGTGTTACAGCATCATTTGGAAATTGCTTCACGCACCAACAGGTGCATGTTAGGGAGCTTTCTGAAAGTTCAATTCAAATGCTGATGTAGAGTTTGCTGTTACGCAATGGTTTCGCCAACAACCGCAGGAATTTTACGAGATGGGAATTTATAGATTCGTTCGCCAATAGGATTTATGCCTTAATGTTCGTGAAGATTTCTTTTAAACTCTCTGAATATAAAAATTGCTTCCAGTCTCTAAACTTGTTTCTATTGGACAATCCTCGTGTAACGGCCGAATAAGCCTCAAAAGCTGGTTAATGAAAAGACTATAATTATCTCAAAAATCGTGGCATGCGCTTGTTCCAGCAATACCTTTGGCGCATTTTTTTCTTCCTTGTGGGTATAAATTTGAAGCAGACGATAGGAAGGACGAGTGAAAAATCTTTTCAGTGATTGAATCACTCTTAAAGAGATTTTTTTAGCGCACCATAGCCCAGAGACGGTCCGTTTGAGAGCGCGTTTCGTTCTCGCCTGGTAAAATAGCGTCGCTGGATCTGATTGGAGAGTAAAGAGGAAAGAAGAGCCGTAGTCAATTAACAAAGACAAACACAAGAGACACCGAGTGAACTTCAACGGGCACTAATGTAGGTTCCCCTTATTTCCACGAGAGAGGACGTCCAATGACCCGGAGCTCCCTTAATTGCTCTCCTCTGATGGTTGCAACACATTCTATCGTTTCTCGGAAAACGAAAATTTTGTAACACCCGTTTTGCCGCCCATCGACCCCACCCACGTCCATACAAACGAATTATCCACCCCCTCCCCCTCTTTCTATTCCGCTTGATATTTGCTTACACTAATAATTAACGACTCCTCTTGCCGCTCTCCGTTCAATTCAGGGTTCTTGCGCTGTTTACGATGCCGTGAAAATGTTGCAGGCAATAAAATTAAGTCAATTTTCTGATGAGGACAAGACACTCCGAAAACGAGTGAACCAGTAAAAAAAAGAACATGGGAACAGAGAAAATGCGGAACGACTATACAAGAAAAGGCAAACAAACAAGCAAGAACACACACACACACACACACAAAAGTTTATTGCAAGATTATAACGCAGATTGTGGTTCTGATCATATCTATTTTTTACTAATAATTGATATCTGATATTAATCAAATTTTTTTATTTTAGTTGTTTCGTTTTAGTTCCATAGACTAATAGCAGTCTGTGTCTACTAACTTTACTTGTATAAAATTAGTCGGAGCCATTTTGAGCAAACCTATTTTATGCAGTCGTAAAACTAACATTTCGTAAAAAAATGTGTAAATTATTGATGAAAATAGGAAATTCCACAGCCCAGATTCGAACCAAGAACTTTCAGCTCCTATTTTTTCCTAATTTCATCAATAATTTAAACATCTGAAGTATGGCGTGTAATAAGAAAGCTTCACAGACCATTCTTAATTTATAAAATGCGTTCCTGTGGTTTATTTTGCATTGAAACTTCCCTGATGAAGAGGCCATCCTCCTTTAAGAGACCTTTTGTCTAATGCAAACATTTCCACTTTAATATTCTCTAAAGATTTGAAAATCGACTAATTAAGACGACAGTCTATTAGAGATTTATTACAGGCCTCAGGAAAATATCTCATAATTTATTCAAGACCTTCCTCAGGCAGGAAACGCAGCTCTTATAAATGCAATTTGTTTTTCTTACCAAGTGGTCTTTTTCCGTAAAGAGCTATTTCTATTTCCTATTTTAATTAAATAGTCTTCTTAGGAAATTTTGAGCGGTTACGACCATTTTAACTCTACAAGTAGAATCCTACACCATGTGATCAAAAGTTTCCGGACGCATCTATTACACAACTTCACGAAAGCGATTACACTGCTCAAAAACTAATAAACATGCTACATTCTGTTCACACTTGACAGTCTACGATGAATTTCAGCAAGATCTGAATATTTTTCTCCATAAATTTCATGGCCACACGCAGGAGTTAATTGGTCGAACGCCACCTCGATTAAAAGAATGCGGGAAAACAGCTGATAACTGAACGCATCCAGATGCCTGACAATATACACTTCTCTTTGGAATAATTATTTAACCCAGTAACTTTTTGTCCGGGAATTCACTGGGCGATCCTCGTATATTAGATAATTCATTTATTGCTATTTTGACTAATTTCCAGAAAAACAGACCTATTACCGTATCCGCATCTGTCAACGTCTAGAAATAAAAGAAGGAAAAATTTTCAAATAAGCGGCACATTCTACGAAGTAATTACGCATTAGTGGAACGGCTTCTCTTTATTCCGCTCGGAACGCATTAAGGCGCTTCGGTAACAAGGTTATTAACACGGAATATATTTACCATGGGGTGCTCAAATTCTTTCTTTTTTTTTTTTCTTTCCTGTTTTTGGAGACCGGTTGAAAAGATCTCGAGAAAGTAATTTCATATCGATTTCTGCCCACCTTGAACCGAAGAACATCTGGTTCCTCGCTCGTAAATTGAAACTAAGCAACAAAAGGACTATTAATGAAAAATCCGTTTTGTTCCCAAAAAGGGAATCGTGGAACTAAATTGTATTCCAAAAATTAGAGTACATGAATAAAAACTTCGGCGTTCATTAAACGGACGTTTGAAGAGAAAACTGCTGGTTCGAGATATTTTTTTTTAAAAGAGAGAGAAATATACAAACTTCGTCTTGATGAAAAAGAAATGTATTTTTTTTTACTAATAATAAGTGTAATTACGTATCATTACGATGAACTAAACTGAAGAGAGCGTTTACTTAAGTTGATAATGAAAAATAGAATAAATTCCAAGGTGATATTTGTTAATTTCCGTTTAGGAGAATTCAAAATTAAGTCTTTCATGTACAGATGAAATGTACGTTTAGTTCAATAAAACTATTTCAAAATACTAGATATTACACTTACGATAACTTCTTATGTAGATGACATTAAACGTTGGAAACTCTTCGATATGAAATTACCCTTGAACCTTGACACAGCTATTAATCTCAGATGATTTTTTTTCTAGATAATGACAAACTCTCCAGTTTAATGGAATTATAGAAATTTTGCCTGAAAAAACTGAAATATGAAATATTTTTAATTAACTTTTGTTGTTATAACATTCACACATGCACTTTTCCTGGAAGCTTTAATGTTTTTTATTTCATTCATTTATCCTCATTTATTTTTTTTTTACTTTTTCTGGAAGCTTTTTTCATAAATAATTTTATCATTAGTCATAATTTATAATTTTTTAAGTTTTTTACCTCATGAAATTATAGGAAGTAATTTATTTAATCTCATCTCATCTTGATTTCAAGTAGAACTTACAAAACCACAGAAGGTGGGCAGGAATAAAGATGAACGATTTTGAAAAATTTTGGTACTTATGTATTTTAAGGTGGCTAATATGCAGATTTCTATACAGATTCTTCCTGTGAAGTGTTCTGAAAGTTATATTGTGGAAAATGAAACATGCCTTTCCAAAAATTAGACCCGTAATAAAAGGCAAGTTCAGCATCTTTTACAAATGAAATGTAAGAAGAAGGTCTTGTGTACTCGGCATTTTGGAAGAGTAGGACTTGATTATGTTCACAGCATTTAAGATTTTATTGTTAATGAACTTTTAAATATTGCCTATTATGAAATAATTTTTAAATTGGAATGATTAATTAAGATGCCGTTGTTCTTAAGTGGTTAAGTTCCATTGTAAATAGGGAAGGGGTAGGGTGTTTTTTAACATTTATTATTATTATGTTTTATGTTTCCTTTTTCATTGTTGGGTTTTTTTCTCAATTTTTGTAAATAAATTGATTGTGGAGAAATGATATTCTAGAAATTATTCCCACCATCGTAATTGAATTGAATCTTTTTACCTATATAAAGGCTCATTTCAATCCGTCTTCTTTTCTTCGAACTAAAAATCTCACACTTTCAAACAGATACACCTGTCCCTTGATCCCTTTACATTTTCTCATTTTCCTTCATTTCCTTCTCGTTTAAACAGTTCCATTTCCAACGATTCCTCGGTCAAATTCAAACAATTTCAAAGTAGACTTACAACCTGCCATTTCATAATGAATCGTTTGGCATCTGAATTTAACCACTTTTTAATCTTGAAGGCTGAAATACTAGTAATAAGGGCACCGAGAGTATCGAGAAGTTGCTGCTGCACGGTAGTTCTAGAAGACATTGAGGTGAAGGGATAACCAGAGTAAAAGCAAAGTCAATTGATTCGTTTTTCGTGTCCTTCCATTAAGAAAATTAATTTTCAAAAATTGTATTTTGCAAGTTCCGTTCAAGAGAAGAGAATATTTTATTGGCTGTATCGAAGAAGATTTCAAAAATGGAGCGCACTGGGAGTGTTGGAAAGAGGATTTCGTTATATGAGTGTTCGTAAGAACGGGGTTCGACCTATATCACTTTACTGCCGTTTGTGTAGTTTCACATTTATAATTTCTATACGTTATGGCTTAACTCGAGATCGTTTTTAAAGGTTTCAAGAAAAACCCTATGTGAAATAATTCAAATGAAAAAAAAAAAAAAACCCCTCTCACATACGATTATGGAATTGGCTCGAAACTTCCCCCCATTAAGTGCCAAATTATAATGTTAATTCTTAAATAAAACAGTATTTACGAAAATTTTTCATCAAATTACCTCAAGTTGGATGAGGAATCCTGGATGAGATTAGACATTAATGCGCAAAAACCGCTTTCCTCCTTCGTCTTCTCGTGAATGACATTTTTTAACATTCCTGAGAATACCGAGCATATCTTTTCCTGATGACTCTTCTTAAGTTTTTAAACCAGCAGAGGTGGATAGAATATCTTGTCAAATGTCACATTTCAAGAAGGTATATTTATTGAATTTCTCTTGTGAAAATTGAAAAGTTTCCGTTCTCGTTCCTATTTGAATACTCGAGACTTTTAGTGAGAACGAAATTTTAAATATTTATCGGTCGAATAAAGTTTACTTGTAGTTTCTACTCGTTTGTTGTTGGACAGGGAAGGAAATAACTAGAACAATCCCCTTTTCTCAAAAACAGACGAAAACAAAATAAAGAAAGAAGAAAGGAAGAAGAAGGAATTCAATGAACAACAGCTGCATGTGTTTGCCGTTCTATGCTCGTGGCAAAATTGGATGCAATTAGCGCCCTCATTAATTGGTTTTCAATCGAACTGATGAAAAGAAAAAATAAACAAAACTTTTTTTTAAGCAATGCAAATGTAAAGTTAGTCTATATTTTAAACAGGCAAACTCCGTTTCCAGAAAGCGTACAGTTTATGGTAAGGAATGATATTTTTTTACACATTAGAGGTTTATGAATTTGCAGTTGTAAAATTGATAAAGTAGGGTAGATGTACCAGTAGTTGACAGTATACCTGTAATTGACAATTCACGATTTAAAGGCTTTTAATAATAAGGCAAGAACAAGGTCGCTCTAATAGAGGTCATGACAAGGCTGCCATTTTGCTTCGATCTCAAGAAATCTAATTTAAGAAATTTGCTTCGAACTCCAGAAATTTGCTATTTAAAAATATAAATTCGTTTAAAATGACCGATTGCTCAGCTATAAATCGTTCTGATAGCACAGATATTAGTTTTCGATTTTTAGTTTGATATATCGATCCGCCATTTTGCTTCGAACTAATGCATGATGGGATACCTTGTCATGACCTGTATTAGAGCGGCCTTGGGCAAGAAAAGGGACTAGTGCTGCCACCTCGTATTAAACAATATACACTGATTGGAAGAAAGTAATTGGACACTTTCGATTTTAGACGTTTTGTCGAATATCTAGAAAAATACTTGACGAATTATCCTGAAATTTCAGGCGTGTAAAAAGGATGTTACACCTCATATATTTCAGCGAAGGTTTTCTCCCGAAGGCAAATAGGGGGCCAGCAAAGAAGTGAACCAAAGAAATAATGTTTGGAATCGCCCTGTAAAAAATAATGTTTGAAATGCATTGTAGCTGTAGCATATGCTTAAGAGGCTTGTTTTACTTTTCTGTGTTCATTTGTATGAGAATAACACGTATATTCATGGAGATATAAGGTTTTTTTAAAAAGGTCGAAATGTTTTCGTAAGTTTTTTGTTTATAACACGCAAGATTTCCAACTCAATGCAATGCTATTTACAAGAAACTTGACAAACTACAGTACAGACAACACCATGCAATCAGAATAGAAAAATATTAAATATTTGATGAAATATGAGCATTTTTACTAAATAATGTTTAACTGCGCATGCGCATGTGTTACCAAATTGTCTTTAGCAGAATTTATTAGCCAAATGTATAGAGCTACTCTTATAAAAAGCCCAAGCAAATATCTTGAAAATTCAGAAAGATATCGTCGATAGAATGAGTTGAATTTCAGTTGCTCTCAAAAATAAACAAAACGATAAGGAGTTTTCTCCAAATTTTTATTTTTGGATCGGACACCAGTATCAACTTCTTCTTACGCTGACATGAAAAAATATTGACTTTGTGACATGTTGATGTCAGTTAGAGTTGCATATGTCCGACGGGAAGGGTAAATAGCAGACGACTGGTTATGGGAGGGATGTGTGCGTGTGTTATGAGCGTTGCTTTGTTTTGTTGTTTTGATTGTTGTGAGCGGTTTGTTTGCAGTTTGTTCTGTTTGGGTGAATAGGATGTGTTCGGTTTGTGGTGGATTGTGTTAGTTAGTTTGTTGGTATAGATTGGTGGGTGAATGTATTTCGTTGATCGTTTTTAGTTTGAAGGGGGTGCGGCCGCTCTTTTACGAGCAGTTAGCTAATAGTGCAGAGTCGGTCGCGTGTGCCTTTGTTTTCTTTTGTTGCATTGTTTGTTGGCGACTCACATTGTTGGTTTTCCTTTGGAGTTTTATTTAGCCTCCAGCAAACAATCGTTTATTTTTATCTTTTATGTGGTATTGTTGAAAAAAGCATTGGTATTTTATTATTTTCTTGTCTTCCCCAAAAAAAGAACGCCGTGTTGAGCGGACATGTTGTTGTCTTGCTCCCTGGACTGCATATCCTATGTGTTGTAGTAAAACCCTGGTTGGAACTTTGGTGCAATTAGCACCCAGGTTATATGTAGAAGTTTAAGATGAACATATTTAGTCCATTTAAGATGTAATTCAGGGCTTAATAGTATTTTATCTAGCAATACAGGGAAATGGCGGTGTTGGCAGAATGGAGGCGGCCATTGTGTGTTCGATCGAGCCCAGCGATGACAACTTTAACCTTGAGAACGGAAAGAACACTACCAAGTAATTGAAGATATTTGTGCATTTTAGATGACGACTGGGGTGAGTAACTTTCGTCTGTTTTCAATTTGCGCTTTGGAATGCGTCCGCTCTGAAGCCCCCCAAGTGCGGAAAACATTCGTGTAGATAAAGCAGTAAAGTCTAGCCACATGAAGTGCCACTAGAATGCAACGCCAGTTTATCAACAGGAAGAACGTTATCATAATGTGTCCAAACATTCTCCTCAGACCATTTTCTGATGGTCCTTTTATTTAGTGCGCCCAGACGGCGTTGAGAATTATTGAGACTGGTGTTACGTTTATTATTCTTTCCTTTTGATGTTGTTAATTGCTGAATAGGATAAAATGAATCAGCCAGCTGGGCCATCGAGTCTGAGCGGGAGTAACGCATGAAACAGGTCAAACTATTGGACATATCCGTGGAATTGCAGTGCGAAGTGCCATTAGGGAGGGTGCACTGAGATTAGCAG
Source organism: Rhysida immarginata (assembly GCA_023313115.1). Classification (NCBI taxonomy): domain Eukaryota; kingdom Metazoa; phylum Arthropoda; class Chilopoda; order Scolopendromorpha; family Scolopendridae; genus Rhysida; species Rhysida immarginata. Next base: position 1,424,103 of record JAHWFO010059370.1, read on the forward strand.
TCAAAACACCCGATCCCATTGGATTCCGCAGAGAGAGTCTGTAATAAATCAAATACAACCACTCGCCAAGGAGGGGTTAAGGTGCCCTCCCCTCAAAGCATTTAACAAAAGGGGTCACATCACGCGTTCATGCGTGTGGTAAAGAATACTTCACGGGAGTTGGTGGTATTTTGATCCACTGGAGCTGATTTCAATAATGCAGAGACCTGATTGTGCTACTCGATGTACACATCTGCGTATGCTCGGATTTCTGATGGTGCTTGACTGGTTTATTTATGCCCAAAAATTGTACATGTGTTCTATTAGAACGTAAGAAAATAGTCGTAGCTCTAGAGGGGCCCCTCCTATATGCTTAAGATACCGACCGACCCTGTATAAGCTGAAGAATAAAAGTGAGAAACCTTGAAAATGTCTCTGTGCCAGCATTTTTTTTCAAGAATTGAACCAGGTCCCGAACCCCTGACAGTTCCTTCCCCTTACTAGTTTTATTCTGGGTGCCTTATCGACCTAGGAGGTAGGGGGTGGCTCGTCACAACTTCATATTGACTTCATATCAGCGTAAGAAGAAGAAATTGATACTGGTGTCCGATCCAAAAATAAAAGTTTGGAGAAAGCCCCTTATCGTTTTGTTTATTTTGGAGAGCAACTGAAATTCAACTCATTCTATCGGCGATATCTTTCTCAATTTTCACGATATTTGCTTGCGCTTTTTATAGGAGTAGCTCTACACATTTCGCTAATAAATTATGCAAAAGACAATTTGGTAACGCATGCGCAGTTAAACATTATTTAGTAAAAATGCTCATATTTCATCAAATATTTAATATTTTTATATTCTGATTGCAGGGTGTTGTCTATAATGTAGTTTGTCAAGTTTCCTGAAAATGGCATTGCATCGTGTTGAAAACCCTGCATGTTATAAATAAAAAACTTACGAAAGCATTTCGATTTTTTTTAAAGAAACCTTAATATCTCCATGACTATACGAGCTATTCTCATACAAATGAATACAGAAAAGTAAAACAAGCCTGTTAAGCATATGCTACAGCTACAATGCATTTCAAGCATTATTTTTTACAGGGTGACCCCAAACATTATTTTTTTTTGTTTAAGTCGTTACTGGTCCCCTATTTGCCTTCGGGACAAAATCTTCGATGAAATATTTGGTGTGTAACATGCTCTTTACTCCCTTGAAGTTTCAGGATAATATGTCAAGTATTTTTCTAAATATTCGACAAAGCGTCTAAAATCGAAAGTGTCCAATTACTTTCTTCCAGTCAGTGTATTAGACTTCCCAGAACAGCAAAAAAACTAGAACTTTGCTCCCTATTATGGCCGCAAACGCATGTTAATTATTCAATGCATTACCGAGTCGAAAAAACCTTGTAATGAGCCAGTATGCGAGGGTTTGATTACTTGAATTTATTTCATGAATGTTATGCAATATTTGTTATTAATTTTACGCGAACCTTTTTGTGTGATCAGAGGACAATACTTCTAGTAGTAACAGAATTTCAGATGACCAATGTGTTATCTGTTTTAATCACTGTCATCTACTAGAACCCAGATATGTAGTGTCACTAGTAATTGACATAACCTGTCAATAATTGAGTAATTTCTGTGTTTAAAAATAACGAACAAAAATATACTAATGTGATATAAAATATAGAGTAATAATAAAGGAAACATGATGTTTTAAGGGTAACTTTTTAATTTTCAGTAATTGACCTAGCTATGTCAACTAAAGGAACTTGACTGTCATATTCTAGATCACCCGCTTTGACATAAATCTTCTAGGCCCTATTCGCCGATTCTTTTTGTTGGTCCTGAATCTTGTCCCAGAGACGATCAACAAATAGCCCAGGAACAAGTTATCTTCCAAGAAGAAAACTACTACAGGTATTCTGTTTACTATGATAAGAAGTAGCATAGGATGAATTTTGCAAGTAGGAGACAATCGTCAAAAATCAAGTTTTTCTACGAATAACGCCTTCTGATCTGGAAAACGCCTTCATTTTCTATGGTCCTTGCACTCTACGTGGGAGTGGACTGATTTTATTTATTATTTCAAAGGAAAAAAATATAAATGGTCTATATGAACAACTTAAGTTTTAAAAAGCACAGTTTTAATTAATGTAAAATACTTTACACATTCTTAAAAATACTTGATTTCATCAGCTATTTTGGAATGTTGTCAATTTTTTTGTAAAAATATATAATAAAAATGTGCAATTCAAATATTGTCAATTACTGGTGAAACTTCTGGTGCATTAACTACTGGTGATTCATGCATTAGTTAGGAAAAAATTAATAACTTAATAGCTTTTAAAGATATAATAATTGTTTAGAGATGGCATTATATTTACAATTTAATGGTATAACTAGAAAAGTTTCAAAATGCAATTTCATTTACGTACACAATTTCGTCTCACAGTAAAGTCTTAAACTGTCAATTACTGGTACATCTACCCTATTCGTTATTGCAAATATCTTTTTGATATCATTTTAATTTTAGACAAGTTTCAACAATTAAAGTTTGAAATAGTTCTTGATTATTTTCTTGATTAATAATATCGTAAATTCCGGTTAATCGTAAATTAGTACATTTTTCGCCGATTAAGCGGCTGATTCAGTTATACGAGTGTCGCCTAATACGAGGTGAGATCGGAAAAGTTCGGTGAATGACTGAAAAACAAACAGGGATAAGTATTTCAGAAATGATACTTTACTGTCCCCATGGCCACTATACACCTTTGGCATCGTTCGTACAACAGTTTCATGGCGTGTGAAAAATCCTCTTTCGGCACTGCTTGAATATCCGAAACGTCCGTCATTCGGCGATCCTTTAGAAAAAGCTCACGAATACGTTCGATCGGCCTTCCACATCGTGATTCAACTTCGAGGGTTTCTCGTCCTTCACGGAAACCCTTAAACCACTCCTACACACATTTTCGAATCAGAGCGTCTTCACCGTATATTGTCTTCTGTCTTTAACATCTCGTGGGTTTCCTTTGCGGTTTTACCCTATTTAAAGCAGAATTTCATATTGATTCTCTGCTCTATTATCAGTGATCAACGCACTTCACTCAAAACACTACCGCAAATGTTAACAATGGTGAAGGCACGTATGTTAGCTGAGATACAAAAGAACGCCTTGCGCATGTCGCCGCGAGTCGGACATTTCCCAATATCACATTAACGGGTGATTCACCGAACTTTCCGGTTTCATTTTGTACATGCACATTTATAAACTATGTGTATCTTTGTAGACGTCAATCAATGTTTACAAACAAACGTTAACATGAAGTCGGTATTTCCTGTGTGTGCGCGCGCAGCCATATAGGCAAAAGAATAGTCGATTACTGTTTTTATGTGGTTTTGGCTAGCTCACTTTGATTGCTCGACAAAAAAAACTATGAGAAGTTTTGTGTAAAATTGGTTTGTTTTAATTTATTTATAATTCTTTCAAGCTGCTGTGCAGTTGGATATAAAACTAGAAAAAAATTATATATTGGAGTGGCTTTTTATATAGCATATAACATTTCAAATACCACTCGAACAGGATATATAGGGTGATTCAGAAAGGTAGGTCAAGAATGAAATACCATGTACAGTTTGTAGCGGGGAACAAATATTACCTATAAACATGGGTCCGGAAATGCATCCTTACAGAGATAATGCAACTTGTACGAGGTAGGAATGACATTACAGTAGGTGTTGAAAATGCCAACCCTGAGTATCGATGCAGGTGTTTAGTCTGCGGACGAGATTCTCGCGAATTCTGGCGAAGATGTCCGGAGAATCACTGACTTCTCCACACGTTGTAACAATTTTAGCCACAGGGAACGCCCATTACCCTGTGCCTCGCCGTAGAGGAAATGCATGTCTGCCAGCTCCGCATTGGTCAAGCGATCCATTGTACGACAATGGAGTTACATGTTTCGTTTCCACTCTTTTAAAGGAGAGAACACGAACAATTTACATGTTTAGATCCTAATTTACATGGACCCTGCCATTGCCGTCCGGGTAACGCACATCTATTCCTACCTCGTATAAGTTGCATTATCTCTGTAAGAATGCATTTCCGGACCCATGTTTATAGGAAAAATATTGTTCCCCGCTACAAACTGTACATCTTGACCTACCTTTCTGAATCACCCTGTATGTAAAAGCGGGCATCCACTGACTGACTCACTGACTCATCATCGCACAGGAAAATCTACTAGGGCTACCGACTCGAAACTCAGTGGGGCCATAGGACCTATAGCGCAGGGGCGTGCTAAGACAGGGAGGAGATTTAGCAGGGGCGTGCTAACTATAATATGGTTGATATGGGCATTGAAATTTAGATTATTATTAATGTCAATAGTTAGTTTTTTCATTTTAAAAACCAGGACGAGGTTTCGTGGGGGGGGGGGGGGGGACAAAACTTTTTACCAAATTTTTTAATTATTTTCTGTTGAGTTTACATGACAATAATAAAATTTGTTTTTTATATCGTGTATAGAGGATGTCAAAAAAACAGTCGCAACTTGGTAGAAGTAAATCTGTAAAACATATGAGACAACTTCAGCGCAAGGATAAATCGGATCATATTGATGGACACATTCGTGATGGGTCAGTCAGACTAGGTTAGATTTACATTGTAAATCGAGACAAAATGGGACAGAATAACCCGAAAATTGGGACAAATCCTGAAAAAGAGCTTATAATTCAATAATATACAGAGCTCTATATATAAAGAGCTCTAATTCAATAATATACAGGGTGATAATTATTGAGCTACATGAAATGAAACATCAAATTTTCAAAAACTTTATTTTATTCAAATGTTAAAAGTAAATCTTCGGATTTAGTTTATATGCTTGCCAGAAATGACTATCTTGTGGCGCAGACGAAGAGCAAAATTCTGCAAAACTCGCTGAAGTGTCGAGACATCGATGCTTTCGATTACCTGCTGAATGGCTGTTTTGAGCTCAGCGATGGTTTCGGGGTTATTTGCGTAAACTTTGTCTTTAATATTGCCCCACAAAATTGAGTCACAAGGGTTGAGATCAGGAGAATATGGCGGTTAGGCGAGTCCCATTCCAGTGGCCTCTGGGTACCCAAAAGCCAGAATGCAAAGTGCTCTTCCAGGACTTCAAACACTCTATTGGTCCGATGGGGTCGTACTCCGTTCTGCAGGAACCACATGTTTTCGAAATCTGGCTCACTTTGGATAATAGGGATGAGACCATTTTCTAAAATTTTGACATATCGTTCAGCAGTCATCCGTGTCTCAATGAATACCGCACCGATAATTCCGCGACTTGACATTGCACACCAAACAGTTACCCTTTAGGGGGAAGAGACTTCTCGATCGCAAACTGGGGATTTTCAGTCCCCCAAATGCGGCAATTCTGCTTATTGACGTACCAATCCAAATGAAAGTGGGCTTCGTCGCTAAACCAAACCATATTCACATCAAATCCCAACATGCCCTGCATTCAACAGCCAAGTTTTAACTGAATCTCGCCAATTGTTCAAAAGTTATCAATTTTTTATTACATATATCTCAATAATTGTCACCCTGTATATAGAGGTACAAACTTTAAAGGGGAGGAGAGAACATCAAAAGGATTCATAACTGCATATAAACATGTGATTGGTAGACGGCTCCCACGCTCTCCGGATTTAAGCAGCCTATATTTCTTTGGAGGGGGGCTGAGGGGAGGGCACTTAAATCTGTTGTATATGAAACACCTATTGAGTTTGAAATGGATTTGTTTGCAAGATTCGTCTGCGCTGCCGCTGATAATATCCAAGAAAGTCCAGGTGTTTTCGTCTGTATCCGCCAATCCATGGTCCATCGGTGTAACACGATGAAATCCATGGTTTGTGAGGTATTCATCACGTGTAATAATGAAAATTCAAACATCTCCTGTAACATTCTGAAATCGAATCATCTACAACGCCATTTGTAATATTTGCAATAAATGTTTCCGGTAATCTCTGTCTTATGTCCTTTCATTCTTGACCTCTGCTGCCATCTACCCATGACGTTTCCGATCATAGGTTCCTATGCAATTCCCAATCCTTTTGATGCCCTCTCCTTCCTTTTAAAGTTTGTACTTCTATTTATGAGACACCCTGTATAGACTAACAAAAACCCAACAAAATCCATCGCGGAAGCCCATTTCCATTGAAAAAAAAAAACAGATCTAAGAATTAGTTTTCTTAGTTTATTTCATAATATAAAAGTTAGACTTATCGAGCAGTTAAGCTGTCTATTCTGGCGAGCAATTTATACCGTGTTAACGAGTGTAATAGATCAGAAATTGTACACCAAATAAATGTAGAATGAAGTAAAAACTTACATTGCCGAATATGGAATGCTAAAAAAAATTTTTGTTTTTTATTTTTCAATAAATTTCTTTCAGATTCCTTCATTCTGTTTAAAAACGAATATCCCTTTACAGTAATATTTGAGGAAATCTTTTAATAACGAATGAGGCCCATGGGAGCTATCTTGGCTGTTGTCGATGGGATTTTGGTTGAGTTTAGAGTAGCCTCGTCCTCCGAGCACATTTTTCCGGCTTCGTTGTGAAACTCATCACGAGACTATAAATTTTTTCTTAAGGATCCCCGGCAGGGCCACCGCCGATCGCTTGAAGGGAATTTTTAAACGTCGTTTTCGCTCCTCGTTTGTCACTTTTACTGTCGTCATTGATGAACGGTCACCATTATCAAGTGGGCTCCAGAGAACCTCTAATTGAAAACCTTAAATCACGTGACACTGACGCTGAATAACACTCACGACACGCTTGTTGTCTTTTCCTTTTTTCTCCCCTTTAAACTTTGAATTTTTTATTTATACAACTTTTCAAAGACTTGCTCCAGTTCAAAGAACGTATTCAAGATTTCGTTTCTATATTATAGGATTGTCATTATTAGTGCTGAGCCTTACCTAAGCTTGAAATAAATATTCAATTCTTCTTCAATAAATATTTTATGACAATCAGCTCATTACACCTGTTAATTCGTTCAAATATCTGGATTTATCAATATTAAATGACCTCACTTGGGATTCACATATCAATATACTAATAGAAAATAAAAAACAGGGTATAATCTCAAGAATAAACCATCTCTCAGACAATATTCTTTTGCTTCTTTATTTTTCTTGGATCCATTCGTCCTTATGCTATAGTGTAATTTTCTGAAGTTCTATCACATCTTATAATTTAAAACGAATTTTAAAACTTCAGAAATGGTTTATACGCACGCTAGTAAAAGTTCCGAAATCTTTTTCTGTTTCACACTTATTCTATGATTTGCGCATTCAAACTATTCATCAAATATTCCATTTCCAACTATGTTGTTTCATCTACAAAATGTTAAATTCACTCCTGATTATTTCTACCCCACCCATAATTCAGCTTAACAAGATACCCATAGTTACCCAACTAGAAATGCCTCAGATATTTAAACGTGAATACCTTCACCGTCGAGTTTCTTATATTGATCTTAAAATATGGTCCACTACACCCCTATATATCAAATCAATAGTTTCCTACAAGAAGTTTAGAAGTGTAAATTTTTATTTCTCACTTTGCACCGTTAGCTTGATATTATTTATAATCACATCAAAAATTTTCTATTACTAAGTAAAGTTAAGCTAGTGCTATGCCCCTCTTACAACTGTTGGAATAAGGAAAGATTGTTTTATTGTTATGTTTATTATCTAAATGAATATACATTATGTTATAGGATCTTATTAAATTTATTGTATACCCATCTTTTAATTAAATCCTAGCTATAATTACTTACCCATTAACTAACTTACTTATTTGTAGTTCATTGTTTATTTGTATATTGAATTGTACTCTTACGCCCATCGGTACCAACTTGTTGGTTTCTGACCATACAGGTCTCACCATTTAATAAATAAATAAATAAATAAATAAATAAATAAATAAATACTAACTAATTCGCAATTTAAAGGACTTACCAAGTTGCTTTAACCAGCCCAATGGAATATGTACTCGTAGATAACATAATGCTTCCATGTCCACAGTGGCTCAATTGGTTAGGGCTTCAGCAGGATTAGATGAAGGTTCCTGGTTCGAGTCTAGGCTGTGATATTTCTTTTCTTATTTTCATCAATAATGTACATTATTTCAGAGTGGCGTTAAAATTATTATTAAATTGTTATATTACTAAATTAATCGTTATTACACGGTTAGGAACACAGCTTAGCTGTTGAAATGCGCATTCGTGGAAGTAATTCAATTTCATTGTGGAAAAACGTGGTCTCATCTCTACTTTACTTTATTATTGTAACATCCACAGTTTCTTGATAGCTTTTGTTTTTAATTGTAACCATTTTGAAATTATCAGTATTTATCGAAAACTGTGTATTCAATAAGCATTGGATAGTAGTCATAAAGCTTTTGAACGTCTATACAAGTTAACTTTGACGAAACCTTCAAATTAAAAATCTTTTTATAATTTTCATTTCTGGAGCATTAAAAAATGTCTAGAGTAGAAAAGAAACTAAAAGGCTTTCAATTTTCAAAATAGCTCAAAGGTGGAGGGAGAGGAAGCAAAAAAAAAAAGGCTAGGCTGAGGAGAAAATTTATGGACATTTGATAAAGAATTTCATTTCCTTTTTCTTCGTGTAAAAATGCTTGCAACCAATAAGAAAAACCGATTTGAAAATCCCGATCCTTCCCCCTCCCCCACCCTTCTCTCCTATATTTTCTCCTCCTCCTCCCTCCATCCCTTGCTTATTCTATACAAGGCAGCACAGAATGCCCTAAATAGTGTTACCAAGAAAGAGTAAATAAACGAAAAAATATTGGAGAGAAACGGAGGGAAGTAAGGGAAAAGGAGCCCCCCTCCGTCACGTGCACGCGCTGATATACAAGCACTTTAAACGGGCAGATACTCTCTCTCTCTCTCTCTCTCTTTCTCTTTATTCGCACACTTTCATTTTAAAAAAGAAAAAGAAAAAATTATGACAACCCATAAAGCACGGGCTTTGCCGGGTGGAAAGAAAAATGCAAACGGATAATAAATAAACGCTTCGCTACCATTATCGTGAGGTAACACGTTATGTTAAAAATATTTATTAACATACATTTCTAACATAATAATATTAAATCTTGTTATATTTACCCGAGTAAAAGGAAAAAAAATTGCATGGCACCAAAGATAAATTTAACTGTATACAATATTTGCGTGCTCATTAAATTAAACAGAGCAAACACAAACCATTAATTCTAATAAAAAAAGGCATGCTTAGAATGGGCACTGGAGATTGGAATAAATAATGCGATGTGGGAGGAGGAAATCTGCTTTTCACTGCGCTTACTGAAATTGCCTACAGTAAACCAAGACTGAACTGCCCTGTCTATAATGATGAAAATCGGTATCATTGCTGAGAAACTACATGTGGACTATGTTTCAATCTTCCCCAAATAAAGTATTATTTTCATTCTACCTCTCTCCCTACTACTTCTTCAACTCCCGTATTCTAAGTTTCTTCAAGAAAACACTCGAAGAACTCTAGGGACAGCTGCTGTATAAATACGAAATTTTAATGTCCTGAGGGGAAAAAACCCCCAAAAGAAGGAGCCACAGTTTTACCAAAAATGGTCTAATGTTAAGGAGCCCCTGGAACGCCTGGGAAACAAAAAGCATTTTTCTGATCAGCTTTCCTTGATGGACTGGTTTCCTTGTTTTGTCGTTAGGAACAAGCCCCTAGAATACACTATTTGACAAAAAAATTGACGCACAAAAAGAAAGTATGTAGCAGACATGAATATTAGTACGTGAATGTATGGAAGAAAAAGAAATACTTAGGCTTTGAGAAGGATAATTGGATAGGTTATAAGACAGAAGGCATCACATAAAACAAACAAGTCAGGTATGACGTTGCCCCACCTCGAACTGGGATGGATTCATAAAGTTGCTCGATGTTATTCTCAAAAATGTCTTGGCAATGATCTCCAACTGACGGACTAATTAAGTCGACATTCTGAATTGGTCTAAGCGACATCCCCATCACATGCTAAATGAGCTCATTAAGAGCCAAATCTGGCGATATAGCTGTCTAAAACCGTGTGTCATAAGCGTGGATACCATAGAGAAGCATGCCTCTAGTCGGCGGGAGATATTTTGTTGAAAAGTAATCCTCAAGTGCCACGAAAAAAAAACAAACAAACGGTAGCACAACTCTAATGGTAGAATGTCCACAGCGTGTTACTGTGCAAGAGGGCGCCTATCAAAAAAATGTCACCCCAGACAGGATTCTGCACTGGCCGAACCCGTGTCCGCCAGGTAAATTTGGATCATTGCATATTCGGTCGAAAGGTATTTGCATATGAAGTTTTACGGGTAGGCTACATCGATTTTTTTTTTGCCAAAGACTGTATTGGACACTCAATTTCTAGGTGATTAGAATGCTATCAAAACCGTCTAATACCATTGAAAGGACAAAATCATGTAATAATTTCATGGTCATATAAGAACAGAGTTTTTTTTTTTTTTATCTTTCTTCCATTCCCCTCCCTCACTTCTATTAAAACTAATTTTTTTGGACAGGCATAATTACGGTTTCTAATCTATAGGGAGAAATATCAAAACATAAACATTGAATATCCGCCATCTTTTGAGGGCATCGAGACCCATGGCTGCCACGGCTCTGAACTTATCCCATTGTTATACAATACATCCAAACACGCAACAACTCGTTACCATCGTTATACAATAACAAGTCGGGCAAAAACGGCGCACTTCGATGAGTAGCAGTATAGGATTGCCTTTTTCTTGCCCTCAAAAAATGGCAGCTGTATCCATCATTCAATGCAAAGATATTTTCCCCTATATTATATTTGGATATGTGTGTGTGTCTGTGTGTTCTCGCAGTATAGAACTCTTTTGTTTGTTTGTTTAATGCATGACACCCCCATTGAAATGTTTTCACTGCAGAAGAGTAGATACCATCTGGCAATCACCGGAAGTTTCTTTTTCTGGAAATTTACTGTCAAGGTTTTCCACCAACCAAACCGTCAATTGAACGATAAATAAAAATAACCCTCATTTCTTACACTTTTTTTTATTTTTTACTACACAGCTTCGTACGCGATTGCGTGCGTGCGTGTGTGTGTGTGTGTGTGTGTGTGTGTGATTGTGTGTGTGTGTCTGTGCGCGCCTTTTTTTTTTTTTATCTTTTCACCCTTTTATTTTATTTTATCTGGCATTTGGCCAGGATCCCTTTTTTATCACCAAAAACACTGAAAATAACATGAAGTAAGAAGAAATTCGTAGGAAGAGCGTGAATGAGTCGTAGGTTCAGACGTCGAAGCTTTTTTTTACGTCATCTTCTTTATCAAGAGGGATAGGTCTTAATCGAAGCCTTTTCATTATCAGCATAAACATTTCCCCTTTTTCTTTCCGTCCTCATCGTAAATAGACTAAATAAAGATAGCGATTGTCATTCATAATAAGACTCCCTGCCATACCTAAAAAAAAAAAAAAAAAAAAAGCGAATAAGATATAAAAGCTTCGCGTATACACCGTCCAAGTCAGGGGTCGGCAATTGGCGGACCGCGATCCAGGTCCGAACCGCAGAAGGTCAAAAACTGGACCGCCAAAATTTTTTTGACACTTTGTAAAAGTTACAGGAATAATTATATAATCTTTTTCTCCAATAATAAAATTTATTATTAAATTTTTATAAATCATTTTATTTTTTTATGCTTTCTTATTAAATGTTGTTGTTTTTTTTTCCAAATTTTATAATAAATTTGATTATTGGAGAACAGATTATATAATTTAGATTAATTCTCCCCAACGTAAAGAATTTTTAGTAGATTTGCTACAGGAATAACCTTTTGATAATAAATAAATTGTCGCTGATTATCACGATGCTATCGAAATCATTATCGAAGCTATCGAAGTGTCGATCGTGTTTAACTTTCCGATCTAACATATTGAAAGAAATTAAAATCTTCAGAATCGTTCCTATAAATTTTAATTAATTAAAAAAAACATTTAATCAATCTACACTGTCATATCAATGAATTATGACCAGCACCCCTTCAAGGCACACGCATGGTTCGCCCCAACAACGATTACACATTGCAAAATTTGCATAACAGGCTGAGAAAGCTTTAAAGCTAGTGCATCAAACGGCAGGTGCACGAGCCTCAAGATGGATAAACGTCTGGATTTAACGGACATCCAAAAAGGGATGATAATAGGCTAACGCAGCAAGGATGGCACCATCTCCGAAACGGCGCGATTTGTGAACTGTTCACGGTCCGCTGTAGTGAAGGTGTACAAAGAGTGGACAGCAGGGACAGAAATCGCGTCCCAACGCCATCACGACGACTCGTAAAAGGTGACAAGAGAGCCACAGTCCATCAACTGACCAACAGATTCAACAGTGGTGCCAACAGACGTGTATCCGACATTACCGTTGAACGCACCCTGCCACACGTGAGCACCGCCATTGGACCACAGACGAATGGGCTAAGGTCGCCTTCTCCGACGAGTCAAGGTTTTTGCTCCATAAGATTGACGGGCGATGGCGAGTGCATCGTGAACGCCATGAAAAAAGACTGCAGAAGGCTATTGTGGACCGAAAACAGGCTGGTGGGGCTAGTGTGCATGTGTGGGAGATCTTCTGTTGGGAGCAGTTAGGTCCACTGATTCGTCTAGAGGGCAATTTGAATGCCTGTGGCTATGTGTCAATCGTAGCGCACCAGGTGCACCCGTACATGCTCACGATGTTCCCCCAATGTGATGATGTGTTCCAGCAGGACAATGCACTCTGCCACAAGGCACGTCTCCTTCTGGATTGGTTCGAGGAACACTCTACTGACTTTCGAATGCTCCCTTGGACCGCTAATTCGCCGGACATCAATCCAATCGAACATCTGTGGGAGCACCTTGATCGCCATAAACAGCAGCTGGACCTTCCACCTATGACTCTCGAAGTTCTGTGGACAGCGCTTCAAGCGGAATGGACTGCCATACCATCGGACACATACCGCGCACTTTTTGCGTCCATATCGCGCACTTTTTGCGACACCCATTACTAAGCGGGTGGCCATAATTCACTGATATGACAGTGTAATTCTCCATTTAAATAGCGGTATTTTTAATAATTTTCTAGGCCAGCAGTGGTCCGGTACTCGACAGGGATTGGATGAAGGTCGTCCGTCTCCTTTGCGGTGTCGGCATTCACTTTGACACGAGATCTCGTAAGGAGTGGAGTGTTTATTAACTTGTTTTGTTATTGTCGAGTGTTAAGGCTTATAGTCGTTTTTTTTGCCTCGATATGGATCCTAAAAAGCGTAAAGTTGATAGTAAAAAATAGGAAGTTTTTGACTGAGTGGACTGAACAATATTATTTTACGCTGCCAGATAGGCCTGGAGCTGTTCCAGTTTGCCTGATATGCAACAAAACTGTCGCTCTTGTTAAAAGTGCAAATTTAAAGCGACACTACGAAACTACTCATCAGCAGTTCGATAAAAACTTTCCTCTGGGTAGTGAAGCTCGTCAAGAAAAACTCCAGGCATATCTAGCTTCTTACAAAAAAAAAGCACGGGTTTACTAGTTCGCTCTATGAGTAAGTCTGCAGAAACAGCGTTGCGTGTGTGCTGGACGCTTAATAAACAGCAGAAGCCATTTTCAGATTCTGAGATAGTAAAAAATTGTATGTTGGAAGTGGCCGCGGCACTTATTGAAGATGTTGTTGCCGCAATTCAAGGTATTCCATTGTCGGCAAGAAGCAATACAAGAAGAACCGAAATTTTGGCTGCTGAGAATAGAAGTAGTTTGCTCGAACTTCGGCAGAAGGCGCCTTGCTACGCCATATTGTACTTGATGAATCATGTGACATTGTTGATGAAGAACAAATGTCTACTTTCTTGCAAATTTTTGGATATTGAAAGTAATGCATTTAGAGAAAAATTGCTAGCAATATTGTCGTTTAAAGGCAAGACTCGCGGAGAAAATTTATTCAAGACTTTTGATGACTTCATGACAAAATCGAACATTAGTTATGATAAAATGGTGTCTCTTTCAACTGACGGGGCCCCAGCGATGATCGGTAAAGAAAAGGGACTAGTAACGAGAATCAAGGCTAAGAACCCTGGGCTACTATTGACAAGTCCAGCAGAAGTGGGTGACATCTGGCGGCCACAACACAAAACACACAATGGCGGCCGAGAAGGGTATAAACAAGGGTATAACCGTGATCACCGAGAGAGAAGGCCTCCGCAATGAAACTGAATACATTGTTACATCATCATAGATAGTGCAAATTCAGGTCTTATTATTGCTAGAAATACGAATAACAATGCACTATTTATGTGATGCAACACTGTATTCAGTTTCATTGCGGAGGCCTTCTCTCTCGGTGGTCACGGTATAACACGCTGGTTTCCATTAGGCTATGAGACAAAGGCCGTGCCAGGATGACAGGTGTTAAGCATTAAAGCGAATCATAAATACTGCTGTGTAATTGGATGTAAATCAAAATATGATTCTGAAAAACACATAATTCTACATACATTTCCAAAGAATAAATCTTTAAGAATAGAATAATAATGCTGAAGTTTGGAAAACTTGTATCGAAAACCTATTTCATGCATATTTACAGGTTGCATTTGCAAGATTGAAATTATTATTTTCCATCCAGGCTTTACCGGATTGATTTTGAGTCTGTTATGCTAGCATCTCACATCCCACATGCATGCTCTGATCCAATTTTGGTAGAAATTTTGCAGTTTAGGAGTTACGTTTGTTGAATAATTTTATAGGTTGATGTTACTCAACACAGCATTACTATCACACGTGGCTTGAAACAACAATTTGACATCTTCATGGACATAAAGATTTACATCTTCATGTAATTTCTTCTGCATTCGAATGATACGATACATCCAAAATGGGGCGGCTGGCTAATGATGAAAATTTTCGAAAATTTTTTATGAAAACATCTCTCACCCTGTCATTTGAGAAAGTTCAAAACTCGTTGTACGAAACTCCACATAAAACAAATTTCCCATTACAGTTGGTTCCTAAATTTACTTTAAGTCTCTGCTTAAGTTTATTGCCTCGTTTCCGTTATAAGTAGATATATATAGTTTGAAAATTTTTAATGCCTCTTTCTTTAAACTACTTATGTTTTATTTTTTGTTTTATCTTATTTTATGAGATTTTAGAGGCGCTAACTTCTTTTAAATGGTTTCAAGACAATTCAGGCCATTTTTTATCTATTTACCGTCACAATTTCACCCCCCCCCCCCCACTTCTCCCGCAATCGAAATCATTTCGTGAACGATCCCTTAAATTTTATTCTCTTGTAACTAAAGTTCTATTAAAATAATTCAAAATATTATCAATATTATCAAACGGTAGCATCAGTGTTGCTTAGACTCCAAAGATGATTCTTCTCTTATGTAGATTTCACTTCAAATGGCCCCTCTACGCTTTCTACCTAAGCACTTCTCATTCTTCTCCTTTCACTCTTCAATCCTATCTTCTTCTCTTTCTTGATTTTTGCTTGTTAAGTGGGATGTGTTTTTTAATTTTTTTTATTAACTGATTTTGCTTTTTACTTGATATAGGGTTCACCAAAACCAAGCGAGTGATACCGACCATATTATCGAGCACTCACGATACAGGCTCTGTTGACTTTTTTATTCGATACTGCCGATACCAATACCACCAAAATATGCAATATGTATCGGGTATCGGCCCAACTCTACCTTGCAGTATTAAATTAGGAATGTATTTAAAAAAATTTATTAGGTTACTGGTTTGAACGCAGAACCCAACTATTTTGTAGTAATGTGTTTTCGTTCGACGCTTTCACAAAATATTAAATATTTTCTATTAAAAACGGCCTCGCCTTCTATCAAATAACACTTCCTTTCAACTTGTTTATTTTCTAATTTAATATAAATAACCATGTTGGCCAAAGATACCTTTAAAGTCATTTTTTTCGCAATTTAGCGCATGTGAAGAAGCCAGCAGAGTTCTATTTATACCCTACAACTCTTCCATGTTGGGTGACTGTAGCGCCACCTACAGGCCACTGGACTTGCCAATCTTATCAGCGCATAATTCACCAGGCAGCCCTTTGTGGAAAACTTAGTGCCACTCTGAAAGAAGTAATGGACAGCTTGACCAAGTTGATTAATTTTATGAGATTTCGTTCTGCTCTTTAATAACACTAGTCAACACGCATTTTGTGACTAAGACCACACATAGTATTCTTAGTAGTAATTTGTATGTAGAATCCGAATCTGCTTTTAGATTTTTTCTACCACGTCACATTTCCAGGTTATGCACTTCGAGACTTCTATGTTAAAGTAATGGGAGTGAAGAGAAGCGGCTACATTGTTAAACTATCCATATTTTGGGGCCGCAAGGAAATTTACCAGACCCCAAACACTGAATGATTTAAAAATGTTTCATTGTAAAACAAGAAAGCTGTGCGTGCAAGAGAAATTTAAAAATTACATTCGTAATCAGCAGAAAAAATACTACCAAAAATCACCCACTTTCATTTTGTCACAAGAAAAATTTTTAAATTTTGTTGGCCAGTGTAATCGATCAAAGGATGCCTATTAATTCATACAATCGAAATGTCACCGAAGAAAAGAACGAGTATTGGTCAGAGAACTAAACGACAAAAACTATCCGGGCATTGAAAACAAGGTATTTCGTGGATATGTACGCAAAGATCGAAAGTGAGCGCTTTCTCACAGTATTGGGCTATGAGCTCAATATGGGTTTCTTGAACTCACAAGCGCATCTGTGACCTCTGCCAATTTCGTCATCAGATACAAGGAATATACCGCTTCAGGATAATTCTCTAATGTTCTATTTACTTTTTGAGAATTATCCTTTTTGCTTTGATAAAGGATAGTCTCTATCCGAAACGTCAGCTTTTTATTTTGATTTTATTAGTTATTAATTATTTTTAATTATTATTTATTTATTTATTTTTTATTTTTAATTAATAACTATTATCTAAAGAAATTAAAGAAGTCACAATATGCCATGCACCTTCTGGACAATGGACATAAGCCCTCTGTCCGACTTGATATGTTCGTTGTTTACTGATCCAATGACCCCTTCAGGACTGTCATTTTGGAGGCAATTGAAATCTTCAAAACCAAACGTGATTCACCTGACGAACTCATCAATGCTCAAACGCTTTTCGATGTAAATTACATGCTGACGCACGTTGCCGTTTTGATTTAACCGTTCTTTTTTATTCTTTACACTTTACACGTGTTAACGTTATTTTTATTTTTGTTTTGTATTTGTAATTTCTCATTCTTTCCTTTATTCTCTGTATCATTTATTTTTTTAACCCTGTAGTTTACCATATCTTCTTATTTTCTCGTACTGGCAATTGTTTCTATTTGTTATTATTCTTTTTCTTTGATTCGCACAATCACGATCGTGTTCCAATCAATCACAACTATTTTACCAGCATAGTAAATTACTTTATTTTGTATCCAACCAATCAATGACTGTTTATATCATCATTATCTGTAAGCTTATATAAAAAAGGCATCCTGCGTGCCTCTTTATCAAAAATACTGTTGTGCAAAGTGATTGTTCGTGTCATCTTGCACGTCTGGGCCACAATTTGCAAGACGAAATGGAAGGAACTCTAAACTTTCCAGAAAATGACCCTAAGAATTGGATCGGAAAATTGCTCGCAATTTCTATGGGGCCCATGTTGGGAAATATGTTCAAGACCTCATGGAAACAGTGCTGCCTATTATGGTAAATCGCAATAATAAACTAGTCTCTGGCACTGAAACATTCTTTACATAGAAAAAGGCATCGTAATCCAAGACATATCCTTGATGTCAATTTTGATGACATTGATAATGTCATCTTTCCAGATTACTGGGTATCATAGGGTTTTGTTTGTAAAGCTTTATTAAGTGAAATATATAGGATTTAATGTATTAACCTGGGCAACGCCTGGATTGCAAGCTCTTTTTCGTTTGTAAAGCGATGCATGCTGTTGTAAATCCCAGCGGGGAAATGACGCCTTTACTTGATTCCGTATACGCATTATATGACGGATACGCATTCTATGACGGATTCTGTAGAGGTTTCCTTTGAATATTTTAATTTACAGATAGAATTTCTTAAAAATTTTCTTTAATGAAGGATAAAAAACTTAATTAAAAGAAAATTTAAAGAAAATTTAAGTATTATGTCTATTTTGTTTGTCTTTATTATATTCCGTGTTGTGATTTAATGATGTCTCACTTTTCAAATGAAGCATAAGGACTTCTTCAAGGTACATGCTTTCATTAGATCCTCAACGGCAGTGTTTCTATTTACCTCAGCTGTTTGAGAGATTCCACGGCAGATCAATGTTCTTTTCAGGTTTTCCCTTCCGTTTTTGCCTTCCTTAGCAGAAAACAAACGGAGAAAAGAGAGGCCGAGAGCGAGAGAGAACTGCCGACGACTCACGTTTCCCCGTCAAAAGAGGGAACGAAGGACACAGAGAGAAAGAGAGGAAACGATAGAAAGATAAACGTCGCTCTTTGTTCCTTCTCACTTTTTTCTTTGGGAGATCCCCAGCGAGACGCCAGAAATAATCCCCCTCTTTTTAAAAATAATCATGGTTTAGCTGGCAGCTTCCGTCAAAGTGTTGCACGCCTGAGCGCTTCTTCTCGGCGGCTCCTCTCTCTCTTTTAACACGAAGAAGAGTTCATTCCTCGAGTGATCAACAAAGAGAGAGAGAGAGAGAGAGAGAGAGAGAGAGATAAAAGAGAGAGAGAACGCTTCTGCCACTCGGGTCTGATGGGGCCTTGGCCAATGAGAATGCGCGAAGTTTGGCGCATGCCAAAATCCCCGGGCTTTGCAGCGCCTTCATTTGTCACCGATAATTACCAGGGGTTGACGAATGCAGTCGATGGTGACCGAAATTGAATGGGCGCCTCACAGGAACCGAACAAGACTGGTTCCCCCTCCCAGAAAAAAAAGACTAGAAAAAAAGGTTACGTAAACGACCCACCATTTAGGGCTATATTCTCTACCAGGGTAAAAATCTTGCGAACGACAACAAACACACAACTCTATTGCCTTTAAATGAACATTTAACGACAATCCCTCATATTCTTCAAAGTTTTCTTGTGTGGTAAATTGTCTTGTGTGGTTGAAAGTAATTTGGTTTTAATTATTACATTTTGGTAAGCGGTAATAATGGTAAATATATCGGAATGTAAGTGTGAATTAAGGTATGCAAAAAGAGGATGCTGCTGTATTTAAACATCTAATTTCATCATAGTCAGTAGGGAGATACATCTTTGGGAAGGCTTTCAATTTTGAAAATACTGTAGGACTTCGTGCAAAAGAGAATAACGGAAGAAATCATACTTAAAACCAGTTGTCCGGACGTGTGTTCTGCAATCGCCTTTAATTGATGGGAATTATGAACCCCTAAAAAAAACAAAAAACAAAGATATAAATACACACAAACACACACACACACACACACACACACACACACACACACACACACATTTATGTTTGTGAAAGCGTACGGTATAAATAGCACTATAGTATATCTCTGTTTAGTTAGGTTTCATTTTAACAGTAAAAAACAGTAAATAAAAATGTAAGTAGGGCATCAATTTTTTTTTAGAATGTTGGAATGAGTAACAATAAAAAATATCCAGTTTATCAAGATAAAGGACACAGGTAAAGATATTAAATAGGAGGAACGCGAATATATTCCAACATAAAAGGCAAACATCAAAGCAAAAACAAATAGACAAGAAACAGGGAAAGCCAAAGTGGCCTGGGAAATTATTTATGGATTTTGCCTTTAATCGAGGCAGGCAAAGAAGGTGATACCGAGGAAGAGAACGAAGGAAGGACGGAAGGAACGCGAGAGAGGGAGGGAGGGCGACTCGAAATCGAACCATCTGTGCTCTCCAGAAAGATTAATGGTTAAACAGGCGAAGGCGAAGCGTGCACGGAATTAGACTTTGCAGAAGAAAGAGAGAGAGAGAGAGAGAGAGAGAGAGAGAGAGAGATAGAGGGGGAGATTGAAGAGAGCAAATCGGGAGGAGGAAATATTATTAGAGAACAAGAAGGAAAAGAAAGCGAAATATAAGAAGATATGAAGGAAGAGACGAATTAAAAGACGAGCGACACAAAGACTAATGTCGGGCGGATGGATGGGGAGAAAGGGAAAGGAAGAAAGATCAATAAAATTCTGTGCCGAGGAAATTACAAGAAATTTTTGAAAGCAATGGCCGAACACGTGATGGTAATGTAGTAGGAAAATCTACAAGGTATCAGACAAAGATAGGGATAATTCGCTCGTTTCTTTTTGGGATTTCTTATCGAGTCCAATACCTTTCCAAACTATTTTTAAGGAATTGCGAATTGTTTACACCAGTTATAACTTAGAATATCAAATTCATCATAAGAAGAATTTATTAAGGACTATATGCATTTCAACGAGGGGTACAAAAAAAAGATCTCAGAATTAAGAGGGAACCCCCCCCTCCCCCCCACAGTACGGTATCCTACAACATGGTTTCGCTCGAATAAGATCAGAAATTTGCGAACACGCTCATATAACAATACGTCTACTATTAAACCATTAATCTTTGCACTGTACGTAAGTAGTCCGACATCTAACGCCATTTCCGAAAGAATATATTCTTGCATCTAATAAAAACCAATTCTAACATTTAATAAGAATCTATTCCAACACTGGTTCGAATCCAGGCCGTAGAATTTTCTTTACTAGTTTTCTCTATTTAATTATTAATATCCGGAGGTATGGATGAAAATATTCTCCTAAGACCCATTTTCCAATTTATTATTCTAATGTATTAAACACTCTAAGAGTTTATAAATTGGAATATTCATTAAATAAACCTATAGTAAAAGCAGAAATCATTAAACTATACATATAACAGAAGTTTAAAATAAATACCATAATTAAATAAAACGCTTATTTTATACCTTTCCAAGACGAAGAAAATGTGTCAGCAGCTTATGAAAAGAAGTAAATGAAAACATTAAATGAAACGTTAAAAATGAATTTAAAATAGGTTATATAAGATTAGGAGTTGTAATAATATATAGGATGAGGCCAAGGTAAGTAGAGTATAAGGTATGCTCGATCGGGCCGTTTCTCCCGGTGCTCACCAGATGGCGGAGCATCGATGACGTCAACCAGAGCCCGAAAAATGTAAACCGTCCATAGGCGTACATGCTTTAAAATAAAAAAAATCAGGTCAAACTTTGCAGACGATATTTAATAATGTTTGGAACACATTACACAGTTGAAATATGCAACAACAGTTTCAAGAAAACCAAAAATAATCCATTTATAGATAAAATAAAATATTTTAAAAAGGATTACAAACTTCGCTTTATGCATTAACATCATGGACTGAGCATCTGTCATATAGAGGCCATCGCCGAAACGGTTACAATGAGTCACTGAAATAAATCAACAATCTTTTCAAGTTCACGGAAAAAACCTATTTCTCCACAGACGAGGGGGTTATGTTAAAACGTAATTTAATACTTCTTTTATTTCCTCCATAATCTGCATATTTTCCTTATTATCATTATCGATGTTGTTGTTATTTATTGTGTTGGAGAAGTGCTTCATTGTAATCGCTTATTGCCGAAAGATGGCGCTATGATATTTCCTTCGTTTGCGTGTGCTTCGTTTCTGTATAGTTTGTTGTATGTTCGATCGTTTTCTTGCAGTGAAGAGCCTTCCAATTGACATGTTGTTTGTTTGTTTGTTTTTTATGTCGTTAAAAAAAATTCACCTTTGATTCTTATGATGAATTGGAAGCCACTTAATCGGCTCATCAAGAGCTCATCCTTATGTGCTCTTGGCTTATGCATCCTGGTTATCAGTATTCAATCCCTTACGTAGTTTTAAACGTAATTTTATCAATAATATATTTTTTAAACGTGTAATGTAAATCATTTCCGTAACTTGAACTATCCCTGAAATGATTATGAAATGAATCAATCTTGGAAACCTAAGCGAATGCTCTCGAAACGGAAATTTGCGCTGCTTTTCCATAGCTTTTAAGCAAAACAAGAGTCGCCTTCGGGCTCTGGCTGACGTCACGGAGCTTAGCCAATCACAATAGAAATCGCGATCGAGCATACCTTATACTCTACCAGAGAGCAATAATAGGGTGAGGAATTTATCTTGAAACAACTAAAAAATATCTCGGAAACTAAGCATTGTACGAAAAAATGTCCAAAATCAAAAGTGAATTATTTCGCGGGGGAAATTCATTAGTTAAAAAATTACCCCCCCCCCCCTTTTGTGAGAACCCCTATCTTTAATGGTATATTCAGATTGTACAAAATATTCGAGAAATGTTTTATTCTTAGTGTTTTTTCAATTGATCCAATCGTTTAGGAGATAGAGGTTCTGAAAGTGTGGAACTTTTAAAGTTTCGAACCCAATTTTATCGATGAGGTCACAGATAGGGAGTGGGTCTTTCAGACATTCCTATTCAACTTTTTAATGGTCTTTAAGAATCTGAAGTCAGAATTTCAAAAATTCAAAATTTTTTAGTGCACAAGTAAACTTTTGGGGGCAGCAGTCCTATGGAGACAAGAGTCTATGCGTGTGTATTGAAAAATATTGGATTTTTGAAATTCTGACTTCGGGTTCTTAAAGACCATTAAAACTTAAATTAAATAAGTTAATTTATAATTAAAGAATAACTCAAGATGGGTCCATGAGAATTTTACCATAAGTCATACCTCAGATGTTAAATTATTGAGAAAAATAGGAAAGAAAATTCCACAGCCTGGATTCGAACCAGGAACCTTCAGCTGAGAAAAGCAAAGAAATATATTTGATTCAATATTCGAAGGTCCATTACAGATTACAAATTTAAAAGCCAAAAATAGCTTATTAGCATACAACGAGAAGGAATTGAAAAGTGGATTATCATGGGAAGAGCAAAGTTTTACTTTATTTATTTATTTTTTAATTTATGAATCGGTATTCAATACGTCCATCCAGGGCCTGTATGGCCAGAGGCCGACGTGTTGGGTCCCTGGATGGACCTGGGTCGAGTTTTTGGACTTGAGATTGCGGTTTAGTAAGCATCGCTCATACGTCAAAATTGCGTAAGATCAGAGCAATTACCATTGGAAGGCTTTGACATTACGCAATTTTGACGTATGAACGATGCTTACTAAACCGCGATCTCATGTCCAAAAACTCGCCCCTGGATTCACGACTGTCCGAACCCGGGGGGGGGGATCAAAATGGTCTATCACTCATGGTCGCCCATCAGTGACTAGCCGTGCCTGATGTAGCTTAACTTCACAGTTGTGATCAGTGAAATCCCACCAGGCCACGGCCTCCCCTTCGAAATGAACATAGTTTTATTGCGTTTTATGTTATACATACATACATACAGACAGTCGTCTAAGAAAAGAGTATGCAAAATAACTTTTTTGGCAACAGAGAGTGCAAAATGTTTGTGGTAACAATGGTTATCATGTCCTGTACCGCGCGCTGCACGAACAGGCTAATTCGAATGCAAAGAGTTTTAGTACAACTGTGAAACAGCAATGAGTGCGAAACGGTTCGAAGCAGTTTTCTTGGCACGCAATGGAAGACACAACAAAACATTACACAGTAAGATTGGTCATCTCAATCACATGATGCCAAACTCATAGAAAATGTATGGGCTTAAATGAAGCATAAGCTTCGCAGAAAATGCACCTGGAGATATGAACCAGCTGATTCGACATATTTGGAAATCTTTACCTTTAGAGTTTGCTGTCAGCTTAATAGAAAGTTGACATCTCCCCATTACTAACAACGACGGCGATTGGACCACTTACTAATATGCAAGCACCACTGCACAGTTCATTCCAAAAGCATTTTCACTTAGGTGAACGATGTTCGGCTTCCTTGCATTACACTAAATCAGTGAAGTTAATCGCTGCAGGCAAGAAGTCGAGTTCGAATCACGTTGGACGATGCCATTTATTATTTCTTAGCAACAGGGATAGGTAGGTATAATGAGTGACGTCTAACTGTTTTAATTGAAATCTGATTTTGAGCCTTTATTAGGAAAGTTTTTCTTTATTATTAATATATCAATGTATATTATTATTATTTTAGCAGAAATGCTGTATAATAACGTGAAAACTACACGAGGAAGTAAGCGATAAGTTGGCAAACCACGCTCAACAATATAATGGCGAATACACGAATTAATTCATTAGATGTTTTTCATGAAATAATCAGTAGCAGAATGTTAACTTAAGTTTTCTGCACATTTAACAAAATAGTAATATATAATGTATAAATCTATTATGGTATTTCATAGGGAATAGCTATCAATCTTTCGAAATGAAATACAGTATCTTCTGGGTTTATGCTTAAAAAAATAACGTATTGGCAAAACAATTGTATTCTCATTGTATTCTCATCCATTACGGGAAAAATAATAAATAACAATACAGTATCTTATATACAGAGTGAGTTTTTTAAAAGTGGCCCAGTGAACAACGTGTAAAAATGAGCATGAAAAGAGATAACAATTATCAAAGATCAGTGCAAATAACCTAGAGTAGGTGCTGGAAGTGTCCTCCATTGACCTCGAGGCACGTGTGAAGGCGTGTCCACATGTTCCTGAAAGCACGGGCAAGGGTTTCGTAGGAATGGCCTGAATGGCTGCCTGGACGTTTTGTTGAAGGTCGGCGACTGTGCGCGGATTGTTCTGGTAGACCACACCTTTCACTGCACCCCAGAGGAGGAAATCGCAGATCGATAGGTCTGGCGACCGTGACGGCCAGGGGTGTTCTGTTCCTCGACTGATCAAATGTTCGGGTGGGAACACATCCTGGATACGGGCAAGTTTTGCGTGCGCAGAATGGGCTATTCAACCATCTTGCTGAAAGTAAGCATTGGCAAGCTCGTCATCAGTAAGTTGTGCGACAAATACGTTGAAGATCTTGTGCACATAACGGTCATTATTCACAGTTTCATTGAAGAACACAGGGATGATGCGGCAGGCGGAGACAGCACATCACACTCCAGTTTTTGTGGATGCAGTGGAGACTCCATGAACACATGGGGATTGACGGAACCGGACATGTGCTGTGAGTTGACGTAACCGGGACAGATGGAACCACGATTCATCTGAGATGAACACACAACCATCCTCCAGCACCTCCGGAACAATGGTGCTTAGGAACCATGCACAAAACTGAATCTTGGCCGGCTTGTCCACATCATGCATCTGATGCACAGTGGTCATTTTGAAGGGATGTAAGTGTAAATCCTGTTTCATGATCTTCATTGCACCTTACTGAGACAAACCCAATTGCTGACACAGCCGCTTTGATGACGTTTTGGAACTGCGTAGCACTGTTCTTCAGCAGCAGCAATGGTTGCTGTCGTACGTACCGTCCTTGTGAGCACTTTCTTTGCATTCAGTACTGATCCCGTTGCATGCCATTTCGCAAATAAGTTTTGCATTGCACTCTTAGCAGGTGGTTTTGCAGGCACAGTACCAACTTGAAACTTAATTTTAAACTCATGCGCACACTGTTACCATGATCCATGCCGTGCATAGTGCTCTACCACAAAGATGCGCTGTTGCAAAGATAACACCATTTTCGCCACTTCGCACAAACGACTACCACGCACACCAATGTCACTCTCTCAACTGCGCATATCAATTGCGCACTATCAACTGCCCAATATCACATGAATGACAAGTCATTTGAAAACTTACTGCGCACTATTGCGCGCCGGGTTACTTTTAAAAAACTCACCCTGTATGAAGAAATCATATACTTATGCAGTATACAATATGCTGTTTACTATACAGTATATCGTAATGGCTTTCTTTTTCATATAAAATATACGCATAATATATGGCGGCATGAACAATTTCGGTATCAAAATATTAATGAATTTAAAAAGTAAAAATATCAGTGTTCGAAATACAGAAAAAATAAATAAATAAATAAACTAAATATTTATTGATGAAAATAAGAAAGAAAATTCCACAACTTGGATTCGAACCCGGGAAACTTCAGCTCTTCGAAGGTTCCCGGTCCGAATTCAGCTTTTGGAGTTTTCGTTCCTACTTTCATCAATAATTTAAACATCTGATGTTTTACGTAGGATAAACCCTCATCGAACATTTTTGAGATATTCTTAAATATTTATTGCTTTAAATTTAATAAGTGCATTAAATATTTCATCTGCAAATTTGATCATACTAAAATAAAAAGCAGCGATTGATTAATCTTTTCAGTTAAAAGTGCTGTAATTCGCCCACACGAGTCATAAACCTCATCCCTATTTCCACTCTGGACGGCCAAGTCCATTTTAATCTTCTACGATGTTCGTTCAAACTACTAGATTTTATAACCGATCAACTTCGCTTAGCTCAACTCTCTGCCAATCAAGTAAAAACGCTTTTGGAATGAACTGTACATACATGGTTCTATCTGGAGCTTGTCTTCTCATTTTTCGGGTATATAGCACACAATCTTTTCTTATACAATCGGTATATTAATGGAGGGTGAGTTTAAAGTCGCGCACTTCAAAGTTTAGCTGCCTGTAAAAGTACCAGTTTGAGAATTTAAACGAAAGTAAAGTATCACAGGGATTAGTTGAAATGTTGGCTTCTATTTTTACCAGACAAACTTTAGATATTGCAACAAATATACGAAATGACGTCCAGTTTCGCAAATAAAAAAGCGTTTTCGTTTTACCAAATTTCGTGAGAGACTGCGAAGCATGGCAGTACTGATGTTAGAAATGTCCGCTGTGATGTTCGTTTTCAGCTAAGCATTCCTGTGTGGACTATTCACATAAACTACATTTTTGAGATAACCCCATAGGAAGAAATCAGGGGGTGATAAATCTGGCGAGCAAGGGGGCCACAATCCCCAAGTAGAGAGATGGCGTCATTTCGAATATTTATTGTAACACCTAAAGTTTGTCTGGTAAAAATAAAAGCCAGCATTTCCACTAATCTCTGTGATACGTTACGTTCATTTAAATTCCTAAACTGCGGGCAGCTAAACTGTGATGTGTGCGACTTTAAACTCACCCTGTATTTGTCATAAATATTAAAAGTTTTTCTGAACCTAACCCCCTCCCATATGTACCGGCTTTGGGTCTCATAACATGTTTCACGTAACACAGCATTTTCTAGAAACGCTTATGTACCATATTATAGGAGGGTTACCAGTGTTACGTTGGAAGCGAATTTTCTTATGGCTTAATTCATTAGCGTTCGTATGAGATGCGGACATTTGATGAGATGGAAATCATTAAGAGAAACCGCGTTAATTCAGGTTGCTTGATAAAAGTGATGCAATCTCATTTTAGAAATTCCAAGCAACATTGATTTTGCGATACTTTCTTTGCTATTTAAATTCCTTCATTTACATTATTAATACGGATATTAATTTCCCCAGATCAAAATGGGTGCGGAACGAGAAAAGTTTATTAGATTAAATTAATTTTAAAAGAATTTTAATCAAAATTATTCAATTAATAACGATATAATAAAAAGTGAAGAAAAAATACTGAATTAAAAAAATTGAATGGGCGGCGAAGGAAACTTAACCAATTTCATTTTTCCGCTTACCGAGTAAAATTTTTTTCTTCTTGTCATTTGAAATTCGACTGAATTCAATTATCAACGTGATAAGAGAGAGAGAGAGAGAGAGATGAATTTTAGTAAAAGAGAATTGGACCAAAGCAGCAGAGAAATGGAGATTACGTTTCAATTGTAATTCATACAGCGGTTGATGATGGAATATCGCCGAAGAGAAGGTTTGGGAAGTAGGAGGCAAAGCGAAAATGAAAATGGGCTTGGAACGAAGTAATTTCATTAAAACTGCTGTTGACGGTTCGATATTTAAAAGAAAAACTGCACACGAAAAGGAAAAATTTGGTTACAAATTGGATCCTTGGCTCGTCGTGGGAAGATGAAGTGCCATTAACATAAAAATTACTCTTCCACTTTCTCCTCTTCATCTCTCTTTATTTCACCCGATTTATTATAGAAAAGAAACTGTGTTATGTGCGAGCAACGACGAAAATGGACAAATTAAAGAATTGTAGGATTTCATTTTCCCATCCGTATAATTGCAAAATATTAGCCACAAGGCGGAAAAAAAGTGAATCAAGTGCTCTTTTCACAATAAACTTTTCATCATTTTTTGCAGCTCTAATAAAAATTAGAATTTTATAAAGTTTCAAAATTTATTGTTTTTCATGCCATCAAATTTCACATCAAAAGAGGGAAAACGGCGTAGACGTTGAATTCCACTTCTATATTAAAAACGCGTTCATCGATGCAAATGAGGAGGACGCGGCGAATTGTGCGAGAGAAAACGATTCAACGTGGAACCGCTGAGTGAGAGAGCAATACCATTTTAGGAATTACATTTGGGTTCATTTCGTTTAGCTAAATTATTTCAATAAGGTCAAAAACTTATAAGCTTTGCTTATCATTTATTAGTTGAATCAGACAAACAGATTTTAAACAAGATACATTAAAAATAAGCTACATTAAAAATCACCACATAGTTATCGTTTGATGATGTTGAATTCGCAAGTTGGAACTTCTTAAGAAAATCATGACTTGGACATATTCACTGAAGCAAAAGTTTTGATGAAGCTGGAGCAGTTTACAGAAAACTGGAACTAATCTTCTTTGCATCTTGAATACACAGCACCCGTCGATATTCCATAGATGAAATGTGACAAGCTCTCTTTCGCTGTCCTAAAAGTAATTCCCTTCATTTCATTTAAATCTGAAAATAATTAAAAGTAATTCTTTCAAAACTACATACAAATCTGAAGGTGAACCCAGAAAAAGAGTTGGAAAGCCTTAATACAAATTTAAAACCTTTTTTTTTTAAGAATTTAGATACACGGGATGTGAGGAAAGTTCTATTTCTCCTCAAGTCTGTAGAAGTCCCAACGTCAAGAAAACTTGACTTATTACACTGAGTTAGCATATTGTGTCCTTACTGTGGAAGATCAATGAGCTGAAGTGCATCTTACCGACGGCGGGAGCCACGAATTCAAGATGTGAAAAAGTTTATCTTTAGTTTTCTATAAAAGGTTCCAGCTTCATCAAAATTTGTGCTTCAAGGATTATTTGTAAGTCATGATTTTGTTAAGAAGAAAAACTCTAACTTGTGAATTCAACAAATGTGGGAACTTTCACTTCCTTTTCTTTTTATGTTAAATTAATTTGTTTTAAGAGGTTACTATCAAAAATTGCATTTCATTTATTATAAGCAAAGATAACGTTTATTAAAAATTCATTTGCATTTACATTTTTATTAGGAATTTTTGTACCCCAAACAGCTTATTCTATGTTCATAATAACTTATTCAACATAGATGAAAGAGAAATAATTTTATAGCTCTACTTTTCCTATCCCAAACTCTTCTGTTCACGTCCTAGTCATTAGAGTTTACTCTCTTGTACAAACAAAAACATGGAATCACACAAAGGAGTGGCACCACCTGGTAGAGTTCCCAGTCAACTGAGAGCCATCAGTGCAGGTGGAGAGAGCTTATTGATCGATAATAAACACAGTTTCTGACGTACAAGAATAAAAAGTTCGTCCATTAAACGAACACGTTAAACATTTTCAGTACTTTTTACCAAACAACTCTTAAAAGTTTGGAATTTTGAAATATAAATTCCACGCGTGCTTTGTTGTTAATCTTTTAAACTAAAACTTTTTCAATAAATAAAAGAACACAAAACACATTCAGGAAGTTGTTTGTTTTTTTTAAGTAGTGGATCGTAACGCGGAGCAAATGATGTTACGATGATAAGCAATTTATGGTATAATATTTACTAAATTGGTCTCAGCAATTCTATTCTTTAAAGATGGATTTTCCTTACTCACACAAGGATTCTGTTGCATCAGAAATATTTTTGCAGAAGTTGGAAGAAAAACATGTCAAGACCATGTCAGAGTCAAAAGAAATATTGTTTTATTGCAGATACATCTATGACACTATTGTTGCATTTGATGGCAGAATATTTATATGATTCTTTTGTAAAAACGCTAGCGCTTTTTCCTTCATATTAACCCCGGGGCCCCCGGGTGATTCCCGAAATCAAAACAAGAAAGACTGTTTCTATGAGCATCTATCCTACAAAGCTTTGTTACCAAATTATATGCGTATGTACACAAATGTCACTTGTTTTCATTCACGTTATCATCATGATCAACATACTTTGAGGATACATTAAAACTGTGATGGAAAAGCGTGTCAATAATGCCTGTGTACGCATATGTCTTCGAGCAGCTTCGCCAATCCATGTTGAAACATTGCCACGCATGCATTGCTCTCATGACGGACACTTTGAATATCCTGTGATGTGGTCAATGTTCATCCTGTAACGTTGTAGGACATAAGTTCATAAGGGATTTTTTTTCTTTTTTGATCCCAGGGATCGGCCCCCCCCCCCCCCGCCCCCTGTATAGACACATCCTGTATAATGGAAGCAGAGACAAATAACAAATTCAACTCTATGGACATTAGGGCAATTAAGAATATCGAGAAACAAAGCCTTTATTTTAAAGTATATTGGAAACCGACTTCAACATCTAACATTATTAAATAGAAGAAGAATGGAGCTATTTTGGCTTTAACATGCCCTATTTTTTACATTTTTTGACGTAGAAGGTTGAAATTTGGGATGTAGCTTACCGTGGGCATGTCCTACATCATTATTTTGTTTGTGGTTTTGATTGATCCAACGGGGATGGAGTTACGGGGATTAAGCTTTAGGGGTCTATCTGTATACAGGGTGTTTCATAATTGGTGTCCCCTGCCCTTTATCGAGTGGGTAAAGTGAAAGGTATGGCTAGCTAATGTAGACAAAAACAGAAAAACTCATTAGAAACTTATTAGAACTTTATTTCTTATTAGAAAACAGTACATTTGAAAATGAATGAGAATGAATGAGTCGTTATCCTGAAAAGCTAATAAAGTTCTAATAAGTTCTAATAAGTAATACGGTTCTAATCAGTTTCTAATGAGTTTTTCTGTTTTTGTCTACATTAGCTAGCCATACCTTTCACTTTGCCCACTCGATAAAGGGCAGGGGATGAGATTTTTTCACCGGGTTTTTTGCTAAACTCACATTTTACATGATGCTCTACAACTTTCTAAATAACACATGGGGTCTAACTCCTACCCCTACAAAATTAAAATTTTCAAAATTTACCCCTTCACCCCCAGGGACGCGAAATGTTTTTATTCTGAATTAGGGGACATTAAAACCAAATAATCAATATTCATTTTTCCCCCACCTGTTCCTCTTGAGCCATTATTTGGGCCTAAAGACGGGACACCAATTATGAAACACCCTGTATACTGTATACAGGGCGTGTCAAAAGTCTGTTACCCCCATACAATTTAAAACGAGTGGAGATACAACAAATCTGTTGCAGACAACAAATAGGGAGTTAGGTAGGGGCTAAACATTAGTGGTGTCAGATTTGATCTTTGGCCTCGAATTTCGCACCTTGCATGTGGTTCCAGTATGATAGGGCACCTCCACATTTTGCAACCATTGCACGTCAATGACTGGATGACATGTTTTCACATAGATGGATTGGCCGAGGCGGTTCGGTTTAATGGCCATCACGTTTGCCTGATTTGACACCGCTTGATTTTTTTCATTTGGGGTTACATCAAGGACAAGGTGTATGCCACTGTACCAGCAACGGTAGATGATTTGAAACAACGAATTCAGCAGGTTTGTATAGATGTACAGTTATCATAATGTTAAATGTTATGGGTTCTGTGAAATACCGTGCACAGTTATGCATTGCAGCAGTAGGACACCACATGAAAGGTACAAACCAGGGTCAATTCAAAGAGCACATTTGGGATATGATGGATTAGTCAAGGAATTAGCTGCCACTTATAGAGAGAATTGGAAAGATGACCTTTGAGAAGACCATAGAGTAACTTTATGAATTCATGCTGGAGGTGGAAAAATCATGTTGTTTTGTTCACTTTGTGTAATACTTTGTGTCCAATGTATAAAGCTAATCATTTCTTCTTTATACATGTACTGCAAAATCCACGTAGCCAACCTTCAATAGCATACTCCATTTTTGGTGTGCCAATTTTTTGTCAAAGGGTGTATTTTTGGTCCTATGAGCTTTCTTTATGCATGCAGGGGTGAGCATTTACGATATTCTTCGCCTGAAAGCAATTCAAAAAACGATTGTGTCGCAATGATTTAAGCAAAAAGCTATATAAACTGCTGACAACTTATCTAGGACTTTCACTGATGGACACCTGGGATGTCTTTTATGAGTAGCAGCCACCGTATTGACACCAAAATTTAGTCCATGCCAATCTTATTTAGCTTTTCTTTTCATTGTCGAACTGACGAAAATTTCCAGATCTAACTTTTAAAACATCCTTTCTGCTTCTTTTGTATTTATATTACTGAAAAACGTTTGAACGCATTTCAATTCTCAAACAAGAATATACATGAATTTGCAGGGCCGGTGCCAAACAATTTTGTGCACTAGGCATGGCCAGTATTGCCCCCCCCCTCAGACATATCTGTACTCTCTAAGGTAGCTGTCTAGTTGGCCTATATAGTAGCGCCGGTTTTGAATGTGTAAATATTCATTTCCTTTCAAACAAACAAGTATTTGATTTTTAAATCAGTAAAAAAATTATCTTGGTCGTTATCCCATTTTTTTTTATAAATTGTCCAACTTAATAAGAAGGGAATGAATAGTTCAACGTTCCTGTTGATTGCTTCCAACATATTTTCTTCTTGTTCACAAAATCGGTTAACCCGAGATAAAATTCATTCTCCCAAAGAAGGGCAGATAGAAAATGGAGGAGGTAGAATTACTAGCTAACAGTTGTTCGACCTCTTCCAAAATTCCCCCCTTTTTTGTATGATTTCTTGAAGGTTACCAAATTAAATTCCTCGGGGAACTTTGCTTGTGATTAGAAAAGGAGAGGGTCATTGAACTTCGGGCAGCTCGCGAAAACCTCTCTCTCATTTTCTTATCTCTCACTGGGATATAGCTTTAAAGGAGCCAGAGATGACAGGTAATTTTTTGTAAACCAACTCCGAATCTTATTATCTAATTTTTTACAGTTTAAAAGAGAGAGAGAGAGAGAGAGAGAGAGAGAGAGAGAGAGAGAGAGAGAGAGCGCGAGCATTAGAGACAGGTAAGGTGAGGCTGATGAGGAATAAATACCAGGTAGCGGAACCAGGTTTTGCGATGGAGAAAATGAAATTTTATAGTTGTTTTGCAACAGACTCGTCGTTATTGATTCTCGACTGGCAAAATATCGAGGAAAGAAGAGGGGAGCAAGGGAAATGGGTGGACATGAATTTTAATAAAGAATGTAAATAAACAAAGTGGAAAGAAACACCAACCGATAATTTCTTGGAAGGGAAAAAATCCCACAGCAATAAGAAGGAACTAATAATAAAACAATATCTTAGGTTTATTATTAATAGGTCAAAATGTCCATAGAATTAAAGCAATATTAAACCGCAAGACAAGGAAAAAGTTTTAAAATTATTACAAAAACATTAAAAGCTTCTGACATCAAAATTATATTATTTACAACATTCCAAATAAAAGTTCATTAAAAACAATCTTCAAAAAATTCGTCAAAAATAACTACTAAAAATAATCTTCAATAATCAAAATGTTTATAAAAAATAAATGAAAAAAAATGTAATTTCTAGAAAATTCAATAAAATCCTATGTTTTAATACTGTCTAAATTCTATTTACAATAAAGGGAAAGGGAATATGGTCGCTATGAATAATTCAAGAATGTTTTTCTACACTATCAAATACCGTTGAATAATGACAGATATTACAATAATATCTGCTGTTATTCATTAGTCTGTTCTTTTATAAGAGTGTTTCGCAATACTTTAAGAAATTGATCTTTTTGATGTCCATCTAACATCTCGGCTGAAATTCACTTTTTCGTTACTAAACTCTATATTTCCTTCAGTACGCACTTTTTTGAGGTACGGGACATATGATATATGAAATGAATGTGTCTTATCACCGATTATAATACCGCATCCAAATTTCTGTGGGACCAATAGTTCCCGAGAAATAGGCTATATCTCGAAAATGGTGAGTCATAACAAATGCATCCAAAGCAGTTTAATAATATACAAAAAATAAGTAAATTTTTGTATTGACCAGCGGTCAATATTCCGACGGATACTATCGCAAATCATAATTATCGATAACCGATATTCAATATCTCTATACAGGTTGCTCGGAAAATATCTGGCAAAATTTTAAAGGGCGGTAAAGAGGAACCAAAATAATCATTTTTCCTCATAGAATGTGTGTCCGGAGAGCCAAATTGCAACAATGGCATGAAAGAAGACATATGGCCAAATATAGGAAAGTTTTTAATTCCTAAAAATATTCCGCATATTCTATTTTTATGATTTCAAGTTTTATTCCCACGCACCCGCTTATATACCCTCGCTATCTTAATAACTATTCACCCTTTCACAAACGTGCTTATTCCTACACATCCAGTTACATATCTCGCTCAAACATGGTCATACAATATCTAGTTCACTCATCTAGTCATGATTTCCAATTCATTTACCCATTCATAGGGTTTCACATTTAAATTACTCAAACTTTTTAAGCTCGTTTTGGTAATGATATCTTGCTCATTTGATCTGATTTATATTTGAATCCCTTAAATTGTCCTTGCTCATCATCTTTTATACTTTATTTTACATCATCTCTTTTTAATTTGATTGAAATAGGTCAAATCTATTCGTCAATTTATCCATTTAAAGAATAGTTGAATACTGCAATTGTGCTACAACATTTGGCATTAAATTTAGAAATTTTCCTTTCGTTTTTCATCTCATTTAATGCAACTGTTTTGTTTACATGTTCTTTATGTAGCATAGGAATTATTAAGTCCGGACCTCTCTCCCTGAGAGGAACTTTTACTTCGGACTTCTGAAAAAGCATTTAAAGCATTTCACCCTAAATCAAGAAATCCGTGCTGCAATGGTAGAACTCCAGTCTATCAGCTCCTTTGCGGAAGGTATACAGAAACTTGTCCACTGCCGGAACCGCTCCCTGAACAAAATGGATCACTACGTGTAGCACAACCTTCCGATCACAGCGGGAAGTCTGTCATAATTGCAATGCTATTGCCAAATTACTCATATTATTCCAACAGTCTGTTTCATATGAAATTATAATCGAAATTATTCTGTTGACAGTCAATAACGAATTTTGTAAATGGCCGGCGAAAACGAATTATTCTATTATTGTTGTGGCTTTGGGAAGGTTAAACTTGTATCAAAGGTGGACCTAAAATAGAGTCTAGCCCAAGGGGCTCAAATGAAAGCAAGAGAAAATTATGCCAGTGAAGGTAGCATTAGTATCTAAATATAGGAATTTCCTTATGCTATGTGTTTACTAAACAGTGTTTAGGGACATTGCTTTCTACCCAACATTTAGGAATAGGGAGTTTAAGGAACTCTTTCCAGAACACATTCTTAAGATTATTTATGACTGAAATTTCTAAACTGTGTTTTTTCTCTACCGCCATTAATCGAAAAAAGAGCCAATACAAATCTATTGTTTCTTATAAAAACTTCTTTCAGATGCTATGTACAGCAGGGAATTATTGCAATGTATATACTCGTATATACTAAAGTGTCGTTAACTTCTCGCTCAGTAACAAGTGTTTTCACGTGACGTACGTGTTTTCATCGATGATGAATTCCACGTTCACGTTTATTTCCCATCGAAGTTCTTAAATTAGATCTGAACGCGTAACCGACGTTTCGATCACGTGATAAGGCTTTCTGTTTCGTTACATAGCCTATAACGACGGAGGTAATCAATGAAAAATTTAACCCGTACAGGATATGCTAAGAACAACGTGTTGCACTTTCAGATGAAAGTAGAGACAGTTAGAAATTATTTTACGCAAAAATAAGCACTTCCAAGTAGTTTGGGCCCTCTCAAAGAATCATTAAAAGTTTGGCGATTCAATTCCGACGCTGACGTAGAGTTTATAGGTCCGCGAGCAACCGTAAGAATTTTACCTGATGGGCGTCTATAGGTTAGTGAATCAATAAGACTCATGCCTTAATTTTCATGGAGATTTCTTTTATATTCTTTGAATAAAAATTGCTTCCCAGTTTCTAAACGTATATCTATTGAACAATACTCGTAAAAAATTAGTTAAGGCATCGTTATCCAACGATAAAAGGGTTTTAGCATCAAAATAATACGAGCAGTAGTGGCTCGTGATTGTAATAAGTGGAGGGACACAAATACAAAATTTCAGTTTCTTAGCCTTTTCGTACAAAAGTTATAGCTTGATTTGTATTTGGAGCCTCGCGGCCCCTGCCGAGGCCTCAGAGGACTATATCAATTTTTGTGTGTAATAGCTAAAATTTTAAGCAAAACATTATACGCCTAAATATAAAACATTTCAGGTTTCTGGACTTCTGGTTTTCAATTTATAGCTTGATTTGAGATTGAGGCCGCAAGGCCCCTGCCAAGAGACTTAAATCATTTTTAATACATTAGCTAAATTTTTAAATACCACACTATGATTAAACAAAATTTCAGGACCGTAGGCCTTTCCGTTCAAATTTTATAGCTTCAATTGTATTTGAGGCCGCCAGGGGCCCCGAGGCCTATACCAGTCTCCTTGTATTTTATCTGTAATTTTTAAGTAACGCACTGTAAAAATAGAAAAACTTCAAGTTATTAGGCCTTTTTATTATTCAAATGTTAGAGCTTATTTGTGATTTGGGTTTCAGGGCCCCTGTCGAGACCTTAGAGCCTTACACTAGTTTTTCGTGTATATTAGCTAAACTTTTTAGTAAACTACTATAAGTATACAAATGTTCAGATTTCTAAGCCTTTTCGTTCAAACATTATAGCTGTTTGTGTTTAGAGCCCCTGCCAGGGCCCCAGAGGACTATATAAGTTTTAGTGTATAAGAGCTAAAATTTTAAGTAACAAGCCATAAATATGCAAGAATTCAGATTTCTGGACTTCTGGTTTGTGACTGGGGGGCCCTGAGCCTCTGTCGAGACCCAAGAGCCTTATACCTGTTTTTAGTGTATATTAGCTAAATTTTTAAGTAATTTTCTATAAGTAAACAAAATTTCAGATTTCTAGACCCTTTCGTTTAAAAGTTGTAGCTTTGCTTGTGTTTGGGGCCTGTGGGGCTCTGCTGGGGCCTATATCACTTTTTTTGTATATTTGCAATATTTTTTTTAATACCACACTATGAATATACAAAATTTCAGGTTCCTAGGCCTTTCCGTTCAAATATTATAGCTTCAATTGTATTTAGTGCCTCGAGGCCCCTGGCGGGGTTCTAGAGGCTTATATCAGATTCCTTCTACAGGGTCTTTATAATTAAAGTTACATTTTGACATGGCCATAAAAAAAAACTACTGGACCTAAAGCTATAATACTTGGTAATATTATACAAGAGGGCATGGGAAGTTCATACCCACCAAAAAAAAAATTAGTTCAAAAGGTCAACACGAGCATGGAATGGCGCTCTATGCAATATTCGTATACGAAATTAGACACGAAGACACAGGTTAATAAGTCTTTAATCGTTACTAAAATTAGTTACATGACTAAAATTATCTTTAGTAACGATTAAAGACTTGTTAACCTGTGTCTTCGTGTCTAGTTTCGTATACGAATATTGCATAGAGCGCCATTCCATGCTGATGGTGACCTTTTGAACTAATTTTTTTTTGGTAGGTATGAACTTCTCATGCCCTCTTGTATAATATTACCAAGTATTATAGCTTTTGGTCCAGTAGTTTTTTTTTATGGCCATGTCAAAATGTAACTTTAATTATAAAGACCCTGTATATTGGCTTTATTTTTAGTATCAAACCATAACGAATAGAATAGTAAGTGTGATTACTTGCGTAGTTTTCTGGCGCATCCGCAAGATGTCACTGCGTGCGTTTTCGACCAGCGAGTCGCAGGTTTTTAGTATTCGCTTACAAGGAAAAGTATGAAACGTTACCAGTAGTTTTAAAAATTAATTTTCAAACACGAGTTTTTTTATTCTTACTGTTTATTTACTGTTTCTTAAAGGTAAACGTCACGGAATAAATTCGAAAAGTTTATTTATTTTTTTTGCATCCAGGGTAATATAGCATTCAAAAATTTTCGATTTATCCTCCTATTTTAATAAGAAAAACGCCTCGGTAGATTGAACAATTCAAAAATTGGCCCTCTCGTCCCCTCAGAAGAACCAGCGGAACAAGAAGTCATTTCTAGCTTAGTTTCGATTCTAGCCTAGTTTCCATTCTACATAACGCTAGAGTTTGCTTGCCTTTTTTCTATCAGAATGCCTTTAACTTGTTCTCTCTTTGGGTTTGTAAATAAGAAATCCGATAGAAACTATACGTTTCACATATTTATACAATCGGACTCGATTAAGAAGCAGCGGATTACCTTTAGCCACCCAGCGAAGACTTTGTATCCAAATACGAAAAGCATCGTGTGATCAGTTCATTTCGAAGCGTCTTGCTTTTTCTATAATCCTGCAGTTTTAAATTCAATGAAAATTAAAACGAAATTCATTGAAACTCGAATCTGTTCCAACTCTAAAAGGCCATAATTCTGGTGATCTGCAAGAACAACGACCGCGATTTTCAGACATTTGCTAACCGCCCAAGAAATGAAGTAGGCTTATCTGCTGTCATAAGGTACTGCACGAGTAAATATAACGAGTAAATTTTTTAAAATACGAGTAACAAACGATATGCAAATTACACTATTAACACATTGTAACAAGCTCATCACGAAATAACAATAAAATATACGACAGAAACTGAACGCGAAACGTGAAATTCCCATTTGCAGCCAGCAAAAAATCGCCACGAAGTCGGTCGAAATCGACAGCAGCGCTCTTATTTCGCACATCCGCCGCTCGCCTGATTTTTAGCATTGCTGAATACGAGAGTAATCACACTTACTAATTCTATTCGTTATGACCAAACTAAAATTATACAAAATTTCAGGTTTCTAGACCTTTCCATTCAAAAGTTATAACTTGATTTGTATTTGAGGCCTCGGGGTCTTCTGGCGGGCCCCATAGGCCTACATCACATTTCTTGTATATTTGCTATATTTTTTTAGTACCACACTAAAAATATACAAAGTTTCAGGTCCCTAGGTCGTTCCGTTCAAATGTTATAGCTTCAATTGTATTTGGGGCCTCGGGACCTCCGGCGGGGCCCTAGAGGCTTATATCACTTTTCTTATATATTGGTTTTATTTTTTTAGAACCGCACTATAAATTTATGAAATTTCAGGATTTTTGCCCTCTTTGTTCAAAAGATAAAAAAGGAACCATGAAATTCATACAAGTGGCCCCTGAGGGGCCCCGGGCCACCCAAGAGGATTCGCTATATTTTTCACACCGTCCTCTGTATAGGGCTTACGTGTGTAGAAAATTTCAAGCTTCTAGGTCAATCCTTTCAAAAGTTATGGCGTGTGACATACATGTTATATACGTCTGTACCGTCGTTATTAGGATTTAGACGATGCTAAAACCCTAAAAAGACAGTGAAAACAAACGGATGAGTAACAAAAATTCAAAAACTTGTTTCTCAATGAAAACTTGTAAATATCCCAAGAAAAACAAGAGAGTGTTAATTACAGCCGATATCTTTTTAAAAATTTTTGGGGCAGCTTGAGGCTATTGTATGTTTAGAGGGTGAGATAATTATTAATAAACGAGAATGGCGCAATTTAACAAATACAAGACATATTTCCGGCAAGATTGTTTAATATTTTTCAAAATAGTTACCTTCTGAGGCTTCACACTTATTGCAGCGTTCATAGAAATAAGTTTCGGAAACAAGCTCTAAAATCTTCTGTCTTAACCCTTCCAAGTCCGGCTGTAACATTCTTTTTGATGTCCTCTATATTCTCAAATCTGAGTCCTTTCAGATTTGTTTTCACCTTTGGGAAGAGGAAAAGGTCTGGTGAAGACAAATCTGGAGAATAGGGAGGGCGATAAAGATCCACAATTCCGTAACTGGCTAAGAAGTTATTGACAAATACTGCTGTGTGCTAGATGACATTATCGTGCAGTAAAAACTAACTCCCTTTTTCATGAAATTGTGGCCGATTGATGGATTTTCTTAATCAGACGCTGCAAAATCTCCCTGCAGTACTTTTTATTGTCTGTTTGCCCTGGCGGAACAAACTCCTTATGGATAATGCCAGTGCTGTCAAAGAAAGTGATGAGCATTACGTTTGTTCTTGAATTTTCAAACTGGAATTTGTGTTTTCGCAGAGATGTTGGGAGCCACCATTCCATGCTCTGCAGTTTTGTTTCGTCCAATCTGACAATTGAATCCAGAAAGTTTGGGTTGGCATCTGCGGCCACGATGAATTCCGTGCAAGCATCCACTCTGTTTCCGTTTAGCTCATCTGTTAAGAAATGTGGCACAAACCGAGCACAGAGTTTCCTTTTGCCCAAATCTTCTGTCAATATTAAGCGATTTGTTTCTCAGTTAATGTTTAAGACTTCTTCCATCATTTTCAGGTTTATTCGCCGATCATTTAACAGAAGTTCTTTCACCTTCTCGACCGTTTCCTGCGTTCGAACAGTTTTCGGACGTTCCGTGTGTTCCTCGTCTTACAGCTCTTCCCGGCTGTCACGAAATCTAGCGAACCATTCAAAAACACGAGATAGTGCATCATAACCATACACTTGCTTTACCAACTTGTAAGTTTCTTTAGCGTTTTTCAAAGTTTAAAACAGAACTTGTTGTTTTCCCTTTGTTCAAAGTAGCGTCAGTATCGTTTATTAGTTGTCGAACCTTGTATGTGCGACGAGAAGCGGCAAAGTGCAGAGGAATTTTAGAATTTCGACAAAAAGATTCGAGAAAAGGACATTTTAGAGTAACTTGAAATTCTGCCCCAACATGTTCAAAAAGTTATTCAACAAATTTACAACTACTACTGCGTCCCAGCTGAAACTCCTTTTAGGAATGTTTACAAGAATTTATTTATTATGTAAAATCTGTGTATTGAATGATTAATATTTTTATTGTTTTTACATGTTGATGAATGCTTAGAGACACTTTCAGTAACTCATTCTAAAGAAATTTAGAAGCGTACGACTCTAGCTTACTTTTATGGTGTGTGTAATTTTTCAACAACTGGTTCACTCTCATTGCGTTATAAGTGTAAATAATTGAAGGTTAGGAGATAATTCAAAGAAGAGCTTGGTGCGAGAGTTTGTGCAATTTACGAGAAAAAGGAAAAAAAAAAAAGTTCGTCGGAGGAAAATTGAGACAAATCATAATAAAGACTTCCTTCGGAATTTATCTTCTTCTTTTTCGAGAAGATAATAAAGGTTCGGATAGGTCTTTGGAGTTTGAAGAGCTCTGTAAATAACTATCTTGCAACAAGATTTATTTGCTGCTCGCAAACAATACTATTGATCGACAACAGACAAGGAGCTTAAAAAGAAGCCAATCTTTTTTCTCTCTACTCTTTTGTTTTTTGTTTCTTTCTTTCTTTTTTGCATCTGCTCGACTTCAGTTCTTTGGCTTTCATTACTTACTTAAAGTCAGAAAATGCGACTAATATTACGCGAACGCTGTATAACACTTCAGGAGTAAATTAATTCTTTTTAAGCAGTAAATCTAACGTGATTGTTTTCCTTCTTTATCTCTATTTTTCTCAACCGTGCTCTATAATGAATCGCTCAGTCTGTTTTCTTTAAATTGGTTTCTGCAATTCCCGCAGCTCGCCTAAGGATGCAGATTTATATTAAGAATTCGTTCAACTGCTCAATAAAATTCGTGACAATTCTTTGAGTAATGGAAAAGCCAAATATAAATATTATTCACTCAAAAACTTTTTTTCCAGAGAATCAATATCTTTATCCAATTTGGTCGCGGTTTTTATTCTTTCTTTTAAATTCAGTTCCTGTAATTTTGCCTTTTTAAAGGAAAAAAAATATTTTGACTCTATTTGTAATGAAACACGTTACCAAGCCCAGGGCTATTATTGTTTCGAGTACTACTTATTTCACATAATTTTCTGTTTCCCAGGAGAATTACCGGTGCAAATTCTATTTCACTCCGTGCTTTGCGAAACTGGTCGACCACAGTTCTCACGTGATCGCTTGATAGGACTCATTATGGTGAGGTCATCGCTTGTAAAGCACCCGATGACGGCCTGGGACATGACTATTTGGAAACATTGAAAAACGCATTGTGTATTTTGATGTTTAATAAAGCATTTTGTATGTGTATTTCCAAAAGGTTATGTTATATTTTTTATGTACTGGAAAGTGGATGACTCAT
Organism: Rhysida immarginata; assembly: GCA_023313115.1. Classification (NCBI taxonomy): domain Eukaryota; kingdom Metazoa; phylum Arthropoda; class Chilopoda; order Scolopendromorpha; family Scolopendridae; genus Rhysida; species Rhysida immarginata. The sequence goes on from JAHWFO010059370.1 coordinate 1,466,572, forward strand.
GGTTTTGACGTAACTGATTGTATCGCACCCGGTGACAGCCTGGGCATAGCCTTTAATGATAAGAGAAAGCCTGCCCATCGGTCTTCCTCCATGGTTCAAACTGTGTCCAAAAAATCT
>JAHWFO010059370.1:1466698-1493107 GCA_023313115.1 Rhysida immarginata
CCCATTCATATCTTAACAGAAAAAATAACAAAGAACATTAGTTATCTATATGAAAAATTAAATAATCTTTATTCAGTTTGTAACATTTTTCATAACTTGACAACATAGGCGACTGAAAAAAGTTAAATTTTGTCGTTAGACGGCTAATCCTGCTGTTGGCGTCTAGGTTTTTGAGACACTGTTCGAAGACCAATGGACAGATAGATCACAGATTACTTATTACAGGGTATTCCTTATTCTGTGGATAGACAGGCTTTCTTTTACCATTGCAGGCTAAGGGTGAGTTTCTTTTTAGCTGGAAACTCTTTGTGCTGTGCTCAGCCGTTTCTTTTTAGTACCTGAGCGCCAAGCCACCGAGGCCAAGCTTGATATTTGTTCTTGGCTCAGACTACGTCACAACTGATGTTCTCGCAGCCGACGAGAAAGACGATCGTAATTGGCCGAGCAACAATCCAATCTTCATTGTCTCCGTCTTGGATTTTTAGCAAGCGGTATTTTCTCGTTTGTTGGAAACAAAGGGTGAAGTCAAAAATGTTAACCAAGAGTTAGTTTGGTGAAGCAGTGATTATTGCCGCGTTTGTTAACGTTTTTGTTGATTGTCATAGCAACAATGGGTTTTCTTCAATAACTCAACTCGGTGTTAACATTTTTAACCTGACCCAAAAGTTTGGACTGTTGCTGAGACTACTATGGTCAGGTGACTTTTCAGTGCCGGGTTCTGTCTTTCTCGTCAGCTGCTTGCCATTCTGAGCTTGCCCAAGTCGCCCGGATTTTTGTGACCGAGCGTGTGACGCCATCTCCAAGATGAAGGTTAGATTGTTGGCCAGACCAAAATGGTCAAGTGACTTTCGAATGCCCAGGCCTGCCTTTTTCGTTGCGGACGTTTATAAGCAAATGTCACGATCTAGGCATGCTAGCTTCCCAGCTAAAAAGAAACGCGCACTACGTAGACACTATCACCTGACTACTTTCAATTTTTCTCCATAGGACGACAACATTTGTCGCATGTGTATAATAAGTAATCTGTGATAAAGGATAGTCTCTGTCCGAAACGCCAGCTTTATTTCAGAGTTTTACCATTCAGTGTTCAATTAGTCTAACGGAGGAATGAAAAAAACAATCATTTGTATAAATGAAAGCTTTTTTATAAACCTCGCCAGTATCTCACTCAGTGTCAATAATCATTTAGATAATTTAGATAATCCAAGAATCGGAAAAAATGATAACATTAAGAGACTAATTGGAAAGAAAGAGCTATTTCATTACTGCATAAAAAAGACGACGTTCACTGCATTACAGTACTTTAATCTGTTTCTTACCGAAAACCTATTTCCAGGCTTTATCTTCCAATATTTCTCTATTAACGTAAACAAAGACCGTTTTTACGAGAAGACAGCGACTGTAAAAAGACAGCCTCCCAGACTATAAAAGATGCTCGAGTGCGACTTCTTCTGGTCTCGGGGCTGGAGAACCCGCGAAACCGAATACGGCGGGCGACTCGTAAACAAGGAGACATCGTCGCCCGTCCCTCGTCAACGTCCTTCCCCCCTCATGATTCACAAGGTGCGATAAGCTACAGGTACTTAAACAACATTCGTCCCGCCTTCTCTTCAAAAGCCAGTAAAGCAAATACGACGAAACGATCATAATTCACGGCAGCTTCGGGCGACCAAGTTTTAAAACGACAAAGGGAGAAAAGAAGAGAAAGAAAGAAAGAAAGAAAGAAAGAAAGATAGAAAGAAAGAGAAAGAGAGAGAGAGAGAGAGAGAGAGAGAGAGAGAGAAAGAAAGAAAGAGGAGACGCCATTTATCTATCTTCTACTTCTTCTTCTATCTTCACCCGAGTAAAGAGTTTATATCGCAGGAAATCTCAAACGTAACTCTTACTGATGTCTAATGAAAAGGAAAGAAAAAGAGGAAAAGAGAGAGAAGTCTCATCGTCACCACCCAACCCGTTATTTGCGAAGGCGCTTACTTCTACTCGCTTGTGAGCATGCGCAAATGCTCACATTTTACGACCAACGTTATTCTAACAGAGATAGAGAATAAAATGGAAACGGGGGGGGGGGGGGGCGGAGAAATGTGTGTTTTTTGTCTTCTTCTTCTTTTAGCTTTTAAGTGAAATAAAAAGAGGGCGATAGGAGAAGAATAAAGGAGGAGCTGATAGGTTAAAAGAGAAATGAAGACGAGATAAAAAGTATCAGAAATAACACTTAAAATGGAAATTCAAAAAAGTGGAACGTTTCATGTTTTTATTTTGCAATGCTGAATCTATTGTTGCTACAAATGTTAAAAAGCGAAAAGTGACGAGCCTGTTTAGGCGCTTAGAACGAAAAGCTTCAAGTTTATTACAATCATGTTTTAGTTCCTGGAGCTCAGTCATTGGTGACCGTTTCTAACACTGAAAGAAGTCTTTATTTTTTGCAAGTTCTAATAACATGTCGCCGTAGAATTTGATGGGTGTTGGCGGAGCCATAGAGCTTATCCCTTTTTAATGATGACGAAGATACAAGGCTCATAAACCACAATTTGTTTTTAACGACGACGTTTTGATGGCCTCGTTCGCTATCGCCTTAATTACCATTGACAGGCGGAATATTTGCGCAGTAATTTACATGCACGTGAACAAAGCACAAACCCCTCGCCATTCATTGTGATTAGCATTCTTTTAATGTCAAATCAATTGATATCAGAGCCGATATCGGCCATTAAAAATCGAACGCAAAATGACTTAATAAATAAGTGTATTTCACTATTAACGTGGCAGCTTTTATGAGTTGGACAGTTGCCATTCGAACCATTCAATGGTTAATCAATACTTAACCTAATCTGTCGGAGTTCGTAAATTAAGTAATCGAAATTGAAATCAAACTATCGTTTCAATATGTTCGAAGGGAATCTAATTTATTTATTGCCGATAATGAGACCCAAAAGGGGTTAACGTATTAATGAGTGTTAATGATTCTCTGATTCGAACGAACAACGTTGTTAATCAGCTATGGGCTATCAATAAAATTAGAGGAGGAAAGCCTTTTGGGGGAAATCAATCCTAGCTTGACAACGCTAATTATGGACGACGGTGAGTTTCTTGGGTTCGAAGTGAAACTAAACTCGGAAACCAAGTCGTTTGGAAGTACAACGCTGCAAAAGACATTGACGCTAAGAAACCCCATTTTGTCAGTCTACTCTGTTTTGTTCCAAAATCAGATTATAATAATAACAGAATACAATAACACTGTCTTCACAAGAATTCGAAAAATTCATAAGATAAGTTAGAAAGTTAGCCTACTGTTTTCAAATGTTTTAAGACCGTAAATTTATTAAATGACTTTCATTTATTGCGTTTCAGTTAAATTTGTCCCAATTACTTTCAACTTTATTTTTCATCAAAAAAATGTTAATAAATCAGTCAATAACATATGCTCTTTCACTATTCACGACTTCTTGCAACAGTTGTCCACTAGAAATAAACGGTGTCTTTGACTCTAAAAATTCATCGACAAACGTTGTTGTTACACAAAACAATTCGCAGACTGTTGGCGAGTGACTCGAAAAAGTGATAATATGAAGGCCATAAATCAGGAGAATACGATGGGTGCGGGAGAACTTCCCAGCTGAATCCTTGAATAGCAGTTTTGGTCAGATTAGCGGCGAATCGTTTCAACTGGATACCTCGTTAAGCAGTGAATTTGAAAAGAACGTAAAGTTACCATTTCGTATTGGATTACACATTCCCGATCTGTGGAGTCTGTGGGGGTGGAATTTCTATAGAATGGCTGTAGATATGCAATATCGAAATTGTGGGCTCTTATGTGTTTCCAAATGTACGTATAGGTTAATGAAATATTATTTGTTCCTCGTGTCACAATTTCCTCTAAAGTTTGTCCTCCCCCCCCCCCCCAGTTTCTTACACTCTGTATACAAGCTATAATATACGGGATGAGTCAAAAGCAATGTAACACTTTTAAACATCTATTGAAAATAAAATATTTATGAGAGAAGGCTATGCAAGAGACCAAAAAGCTAGAAAAGAAAACTCAGAAAGTGGCATTTCCTTTATGATTCGATAGGAGAACTACAAATGATAAGTTTTAAGCGACAAACATCCGAACGATAACCCAAATCTGGCCACACAGCGACAGCATATCAGCATCTATGGCTTCAGAGGCACTTGTGATGTAGCTTTATGAGTTTGCTCGATCTTTCGACAGACAGTGCCCTTCACATAACCCCAAAGAAAAAATTACAAGGGGTCAGCTGAGATGACGTTGGTTGCATCTGTGAGAAGCGCCAAGTCATCGACAGCGGAGCGGCCGATTCAGCGGCTCATTCAAATAAGGCCGCACCTGATTTTGATAACAAGTGAGATCTAATTTAAATGAAACTGTGTGAGTTTGTTGATACTAATAAATAATTTTCTATACATATAAATCACAATAATAACAGAAGAAACACCTCTTATCCACAAAATATTTTACTGAACATATACGTAATTCGAACCCTTTGGGTTCATTATTCAATATCAAAGGAATAATCGGTACAATCGGCAATCGGGCAGTGTAGTGTAATGAGAGACGAGCGGTACTGAAGCTGTGCTTCTATGATCTTGCTCTACCTTGGGATAGACCTGAGGAAATACACTGAGGTTTATTGTCCAGATGGGGCCAAAGGTTTTCGCGTATTATAAGTAGATGGTTTGATTAGATTGAAGATTGCCTAAGAGACCCATTATTCCGGGTAGATGGGATTATTTATGTCATCAAAATTGATTTCCAGGAGTTGTGTAGGCCTTCGGTATCTTTTGTGTTTTTAAGTGGTTTTGGCTTTGTTAGGATTTCCGCAGCTAGGGTGTTTTGGTGGGTTTCCAGGTCGGTGATTAGTTTTCCTAAGTTTTCTTCTGCTGTTTTTCCCAAATGTTTGATATTTGCTTTTTCATGTATGGAGCTATTGTTTTCGCGTTTGGTTCTTTGTCCGATGATGGTTCTCAGGGTGGAGTTTTGGAAGGATTGTAATTTTTTCCAATTTGATCTACTGATTGTGGCCCAAGCAGGCATTCCGTATAAGAGAATCGGTCGGACTATTGATTTATCGGACTATCGGTCAGTGGACAACACGCTGTTTCTCCCGAGGAGGGCTATGAGGCTAAATTTTGTCTTTCTGGCTTTGTCTAATGCATATAATGTGTGTTTGTTCCAGGTTAGGCGAGCGTCGATCATCACTCCAAGATATTTGTACGTCTCGACCCAATCTAGGTTTTTTCCGTAGAGGGTTAATTGATGAGCATTGCCTTACATTTATCTCGTATATTAAGTTTTAGTCTCCACCTGTCGAACCAGTCTTCGCATTTATGTAATGCATACTAATTAAAGGAACACTAATCATGTGGATTAGTGTTTTCAGTGTTCCTTTAATTAGTATACTGGTGTCCACAGTTTCTGGCTTTTATTGTTTAAATATGTAGTGCATGCTAGACTTTTCGTATTGCGATTGTCGGACTGTCATGTGGATTTCTGCAGAGTAATGAACAAGAGACAAGGAACGTGAATGAAAAGAAAAATAAAATTTTATTGGTTCGCAAATTCTGCTAACTCCCGTAAGGTGGCGCTGCCAAAAACGGAAACAAAACATAAAACGAAAATGACTATTGCAAATAGGCAGTGGAAGATAAATTGTTAACCAAAAATACAAAAGTCAAAGTTCTTCTTTTTATCTTGAATGAAGAGCTAAAAGTTCTAAAGCAATTCGTTGACTTGTCGAATTGCAGCTGGGTCCGGGATAGGAGCCAAAACGTGAATAAAGTCTTGGAATTTCAAGTACTGAACGTTTATCACGTTAGGCCAACGTAGAGACGAAAATAGGTAAATGTCCGAACGACCGAGCAATTGCGAATGCAGGTAAGTAACGACGAGGACAGGATCTCGAGTGTAAAGAAATTTGGTAGTCAAAACACTGAGATATAAGTCAAAGTCCAGTGAGGTCGAAGTAGAAAAAGTCACCACACCGTAGAATGAAAATGTGAAAAGGATTCCAGACGAATGACGAGGCTAGGTAACTCGCCGAGACGACTGGACACTATTGTAGAATATGGCGGAAGATGATGTGATGAATCGGATAAAGTAGCACGTAATAAATGACGCACTCTGTTGAACGACGAAACTTAGTCGAATCGATGACGAAAACGTAGCTTGCAGTACACTTGTGGAACAGCTAATAATGAATCACATAACATGCGCAGAACATTCGCAGAAGCACAAAACTGCACCTTTGAGATTCAAACATATAACAATAAAAATTATAAGACACTTAGCTCTCTAGGCTTAGGAGCATAGAAACTTGCACAATAGAACATGCAGACACAATACACCGCTCTTGGCTTTGCCTCAGAGCACTTGAAACACCAATAAGAGATCAGGACTCTTAAAAATCTCATATAAGGTAAGGAATTGTACCTTTTTTTTATAAGCTAGGAATTGTAGCTAAATCTGCTCCCGATATCTTTTCCTGCTCTTACGACATTACGCTGATGTGATGACGTGAGGCGTTCCGTCGAAAATTTGCCTGAACATACGAACGCCGCTGCTACAATGGAAACATCAAAATAACTTTGGACGACTTGTATATGTCGAACGGTATAGATCACTGGCAAAACATTGGATACATAAACGTCCCGTATACACTCCTCCGTGCTTGAATTGTCACTTAAAGTTATTGCAAAGACGGCTGCATTGCATGATGCATGGAACTAACGGCACTTAGATGCATGGGCTAATTAATTACGTTAGCTAAGTTCATAACTGAGGCGTGGCTCAGATCTTCGAAACTGTGGGATCAATCCCCCGGCTCCTCTAAGGAAATAGGCGCCAAGAGAAAAGGGGTAGACCCCAAGAATCGAATCTCCGATAGCAAATCCTGTTGCGTCGTATGTAAACGCCACTTGTAAAAGTTCAATTTGCGTCGCTCCAATCTCCGTAGCTAATACCGTGAGGTTGGACACCGCTCTTGCTGCGACTAAATTGTCTATTTCATAAATCACCAGAGAAAGTTCATACCTGGAGAAAATCAGCCGAAGAAATTGCGTTTCGCTCTCTCCCATCGGGCACGGTCCATTTTCTGACGGTGGTGTGCGGGATGCTGGCAAAACCCTCTCGCTCTTCTCGAGGTCGCTTTCCTGGTTTATATCGCTGTGTAGCTCAGCAATAATCCGTTCGATAGCCCTTGATAGACGATTCTGCCATTCCTCGTCGTTCAGATATGCCGAGAAGACGGGTTCCCGTTCGTTTGCTCGCTGTTGACGAGGGCCGCTCTCTCGCTCGCCGGCTGCTTTCACCTGCTCGCCGTCGAAGCGTCCGCCTTGAGAAGTCTTTCCTACCGGCGTTTCGTTCATGCAGATATGCTCGTCATTTCTTTCTCGACGCCAGACATGCTTCCTTGGCTTAGCATGCGCCTTCAATTTTGGGCTGTCTCGTACTCCGGATCGCTTTCTAGACCGTCCTTGCTGCTGCCACGCTCCAGTCTGATCTCTTTTTTACTTTCCTTCACGTGTCGCTTTCGGAGTGGCTCTCATTTCCTGACGTAATCTCTTCGCGTCATCAGCTTCTTTCACTTTCGCTGATCGACATCTCTGGCGTAACCAATACCCATGATGGCAGTGTCGTCTGCATACTGATAGAGTAGGCACTCCTTGAAGGCAGGGAAGTCCTGGGTGAAGTAATTAAATATTGCAGGTCCAAGGATGGATCCCTGGGAGACGCCTGCTTTGATGTGTTCGGGCTTAGAAAGCGCAGTTCCTACCTTAGTTTGGAAAGTTCAGTGAGAGAGGATGGATTTTATGATTTGAATCAGCTCTCTTGGGAAGTTATCCCTAATCATTTTTAAAGGACAACTCTACGGTCACATACAACTTTACTTAAATCGAAAGACTAACCTATTAATAACATCATAGCATATTTAATTTTTTTAAATTCGATTCCTAAATGTGTGAAAAACGAAAATTCCGAGCGCGATTTGAAATCGGGAGGCATCCAACTTGGGTGGAGGCGTGACGTAGTGCGAGGATTGCGCCCAGCAAGCTTTGCAGTGAAGCTTTAAAATTCGCTCAGTACTGCGTTCACTACAATTTTCACTGTGGACATGAAAGCAGCGATTCAGATATCAGTTTTGAGACTTACGAAGATATGGAGGCTTATTTTAACAACTATCTATATAATGAATTGGACAACGATTTGGAGAACCTTGTGTGTGATTTGGATGGTTTAGGCGTGAAACCATATAGTTTAGAACCTCTCCTGCGCGATCACCCGTCATTAGTCGAGGAATCCAGTGTCGCCGAATCGACGGAAAATGTACCACCCGCAACAAATTGTCAAGTATAATTAATACATATATTATTTAAATGTGAACAATTTCATGATATTAATTTTTAAATTAGGTATCAGTGCACAAGATGTGAAGATATGCCAACATCACAAGTGCGAACGTATGCTGTCGCGATTATGCCGAGATCGATCAGCATATGCCCAGTGGTTCGGCGTGCATTACCCAAAATTCTGTCTTTTCAAAAATCTGCCTGGATTACGATATACCAACAATCTAATTTGTCCATTAGATTTGGGTGCACATGGGAAGAAATAAAAGAAAAGTTCTTCCCCGTTGCGTTGTGACAGCCATTCGAAAAATCTTTGGGTGACTAGTTGGGTGAACTCGTCGAAGAGGAATTCCGGAGTTGTTGTCGACACCAGGATTGAATGGCAGCGTTTACCTCGCCGTCAGAACCAACTCATGTCCCTTAAGGGGCTCTTTCTTCTTTAGGAAGTGGTGAAAGTCGCAATGTGCAAAGTCTTTCATTTTAGAACTGCAATTTTTCATCTTTGAACTGTAGGCGCTGGTGTGTGGTGAATCGTGTGCGGGCGGAACAGGGTCCAAAGCTGCCATTCAATCCTGGTGTCGACAACAATTCCGGAATGCCTCTCCGACGGATTCACCCAAATAGTAAAGCGTTGACGCAATGCGTGGAAAGGGATGGGGACTATGTCGAAAAGTGAATAAAGCATTACATAGAGGACAAATGTGAGTATAAGATACAAAAAGAATTTTGAAAATCGGTTAACAAATAAAAAAGTTACAGCCATGGAGACCTTATTTATCAATCGTCCCTCGTATATTTTAATTTACGATCATCACTAAATATAAACTATTTCAGCCAGCTTAAATGACAAATGTATTAGCTTCAAAACATTAAACAAAAATTTGCTACTGTTAGCACCATTTACTTATTTAACTAGATTACCGAATATAATTTTAATGGGGTCTTAGTCAAATATTAAAAGCAATAGCCAATAACTAGTTCCCCCTCCCCATTTCTATTTGTGAATTTTAACCAAAAAAAGTGGCTTCAAATCATAATCAATTGGCAGTCCCCCTCCCCTCTCTATTTTTGGTTGGCTTCCATTAAATGTTTCAATGAACAAAATAATTCCATAATGTGATTTTTTAGTAAACAAACTAAAAAAAGTTTCAAAATTCATTCAGTGTCATTCATGTAACGTCTCATTTTTTAAAATCATCCATTCGTGACTTCGCTTAAAAAAGCTACAAATAGTCATTTACATAGAGTACATTAAATGAATTAAAATGACCAAAATGCATGGTTTGATAATAATTCAATAACATGTGAATCATCTTTTTTAATCCCCTCCTTCATTAGAACTTACATTGGTACCTTTCATTTATTTATTTTATTTTAATTTTATTTTATTTTCATTCAAAAAGGAGATTCACATTTATGTTATTATAACCAAAGTAATATTTGAAAACTCTTTCTAGTTTTTTTTTTACTTAAAAAAATCACGCTGTGGAAGCTTACAAACAACTGGGATTAGCATTAAAATATTAAATCGACCCCAGCAGCGAATTCGGGATGCTGTGAATTATCGAAATTTTCCATGCTTCAGGGAAGTATCTTTGGTCCCAGCATTGCCTGAATATATAGGCTAATTTTGTGATTGTGGATCCTGGCAAGTTTTTGATGTCTTCGCTTTGGATATTGTCATGTCCGAGGGCTTTTCGGCACTTGAGTTTGGTTATATGGTCCATGGTTTCTTGAATTGTGATGTCTGCAGATGTACAAATTCCTTCGTTGGGTTGGTATTTTCTGAAAATTTTTCTAGCCTCCTCAAGAGTTAGGTGTTTCTTGGGATTGTCTATATTTGGGGTTTTGAATTGTTCTTTCAGGGAGGTGGCTAAAATTTGGGCTTTCTCTTCATCCAAGGCTGAGATTTTTTGATCTTTGCTTCCCATCTTTTGTTTCGTTCTTCTTTGATTTCTTCACTTACTCTTCTCGAGAGTCTGATGAGTTTGGTTTTGGCCCAGGTGTCTCTTGTTCTCTGCCAGATTCTTCGGATGTGGTTTCTTTGAGTGATCACGGTTTTAATTCTATCGGGAAAGTCTAGTGATCTGAGTTCTTAATGACTTGGGTGGAAGAACGGTCTTTTTTCTTGCCTCGTTTATTTCCTGGGTTATTTTGCTGATGTTTGTGTCTATATCTGCATCTAAATTAGGATGGCATCTGGCTATGCTGTGTTTCTCGTTGAGGATTGCGCGATAGAGCTTCCAATTGTATGTTTGTCTCTACTTAGTTGTTATATTTACTTCCACAAGTTCTAGAGTTAAAGCTAACGGTTTATGATCTGAGGAGAGATCGTCTATTGTGTACATTTGTGAAGGGGATGTAGCATTCTTTGAAGATCACGATGTCTAGTACGTCGCTGTTGGGGGAGTGGTCGCAGTATTATTTGGCCTCTTTGGGTCCTGAGATGAGTACTTCGTTATTGTTCAAGTAGTAATTGTAAAGGGCTAGGCCATTTTGGTTAATACACTTGGAGTTCCATTGGGGGTGTTTTGCGTTAAGGTCTCCGGTTACTATTGATGGGTTCCAAAAAATGTACTCATTGTTTCTAATTCAATAATTTCGAAACGAAGACTAATCTCACGCGGAAGTATAGTGTAACTATGAAATTTGTCGTGGTAGGTGGCGCTGATGAACGGTGGTAAACCAGGGAGCGCTCGAGAGTGGGGCGAGGCAATCAAATGTAAGACGCATTCTGAAGGGTCAAAGTGGGAAGTATACAATCGGGTGTAAAAAGGTTTTTACCTAGGTCAAAATTGTTCGGCATCTATACAGTACTTCAATCCAATGAGATTGCTTTTTCCAGGTGTTTAGTCGAACACGCTTATTATGGAACGATTCCATTAAGTTTTTGCTTAGCATCGGGGGTAGGCAAGTTTTACGTCACGTGCTCAACTATGTTGACAAAAAGATTATTTTGGCTGTTCTGATGAGAAGTTTTGTTTTATTAATAATAAACTAATCTATTTGGTTAATAATGTAACATAAATGGTGCACAGTATCGATATAAATATATGCATGATCAAGAGATAAGCTGATGCAGCGCTCGTTATTGTGTGATGCGGAAGTGATTTACAGGTGTAAGTGGTAGCTATTTTCTTTTGACTGCTCGAAAGGTTACACGTCTCATTTTTTGTGTGTATATAAAGTAACCAACGACGATTATGCCAAAACCAACCGAATTTTTTTTTTATATTTACTATATAACTAGATGGATCCCGTCAAAATTTGACGGAGAACAACCTATCTTATTATTAATCCCAATCTCTTTAATTAAAAAGTAATAAATAAAAATTTGTCAGAACAAATAGAATAATCATTATGCACAAACAAATAAAATAATCAGAGCTTAAATATCTCATTATGCACAAAGAACAAGAAATGAGTTAATTAAATATATAAAATCAAAATAGCTTTAAACTAAGTTTCTCTGAAAATATTAAACTGAGACATAAAGTGTCAGCGGATAAAATGATCAGTTTTTAAAGCTCTTTCTAACGATATAACATTTAACAGAACATTTGCAGAGTTTTTCAGTAGTCACAAGGAAACGTCATAAAATGATCAAGGCAGGATTTTCTTTCTGCAAATCTTCAGTTTATTTAATTAAAACAATGATTGAATATTGTCTCATTACAACAATCCCTGGCTTGGTCGTAACTTTCTTTGTTGGCTTCAGATGCGCATGCGCAGAAGTGCCAATTTTGCTCTTACATAAAATGCTTTGCGTTTTAATATATAGGATTATATATTTTAATAGTAGAGAATATTAAATGATTTAAACAAAAGAGGATTTTTGTAAAAGTAAGTCTGATATGAATTAGTGTATATTTTATTAAAAACTAAAATATAGAATAAAGCTTGACATGAAAAGTTTTTTAAACCCTCAAATAAACAGATCAAATTGCATACTTGGATGAAAAATTTTTAATCTGTTTATGGTGTTCTTTACATGCACTGTTTAAAACTTAAACGAAATCAAAAACGCGATAATGAACAAAAAAAAATGTCTATCCATATCGGATTCGAACTCTGCTAATCGAGGCAGTAGGCAGAGACTTTAACGATACTGCTGTCAGTCGTTATCGCTTATTATTGTCAGGAGGGAGCACGCGACGAGCACATCCCAAGCGTATACCTGCTACCCTATTTTCATTCAGAAGGGACAGGTCTATTCTAATTTGCCTTGACTCTCAGTACAAGTACCTGATTTTGCAACCGATCAACATCCAGTAAGCTCAGCCCTTACGGAGCAGTTAAAAACCTTTTTGCACCCGACTGTACATTCCAAGACTCCTACACGCGATGAATGAGGACGACCCGGATCGAAGGATGGAGTACTGTGATTGGTCTGAGCACATAGCTCACGAGGATCGTAATTCAGTATGCCGTTGGCATTATTTAGAAGCTGCTGGTGGTCATTTCGAACACTTATTATAACTCTCTTAGAGTGCCAAAAATTGTACCTGCAAGTCAAATTTGTAACAAGATATGGACTATAAAACAGTGAGTACATTTTTTGGACCCTCTGCATAACATTACAAATTTAAAATTTTGACCATATTATCAAATAGCTACGAGAAATGTGTCTATTATAACTTTTACCTTTTTGGTGCTCTATCTGAATCTGAAGTCAAGATCAAAACATTCGAAAAAGTGTCAACAGAATGACCGACTTCGCAAATCCAGTAACACCGAAAGATCGTTAACATCGTTGACAAGAAACATCAGACACCACTTCAATTTTATTATGCTCATTTATGATATTAACTGAAATAGGCTACATACTTCAACCGTACACTTGCCTATTCATTGTCGTTTTACTTTTATTGATCTTAAATATGAGAAATATCGCCGCCTTTTGTTGAAAGTTTTAAGTGTGCGTTAAAAAGACGTTAACTTTTAGATGGCTTTCTTGTTTCAAATGCTCTTTCAGATTTATCTTTCTAGTATGCAGGAAAGCTCGGCAGCTCGAAACTTTTTTTGTAGCTGCAATCAACATAAAGAGAGCCATGAAACCGGCCCAGTCAACTCTTAATAAAACAATTTCATCCACGGCACTGAATATTTTTTCCCGAGTCTTTTTCGAAAACAATGCAATATTCTATGCAAAACAGCATTGATCTTATCTTTGAAACTTTTCTCTTGTCCAATTTTAATTTCTTCACTATTTTTACGACTCTTTTATAACTCGAGCTGCATTCATTTAGATTTAGGCTAACAGCAGAGGGTTATTTCATTTCCGACGTCGTTGAATAGGGCAAGAGCACGGCGAAGGGAGAGAAAGCTTTTTTATTTACGGGGCCGGTGCTCATCTCCTGATGGCCGCGATGCCGCTTTTGCTGCGAAAATTTCACCGTCGGCAGAAGTTGGAAATCTCGTCTTTCGTCGTCGTCATTACGGCAAGAAGTGCCCATGGACAGTAGCAGGTAGGGAAAAGATAACAAGGCACACAATCCTCCCTCCCCCCCCCCCACCTCTCCGCCATCACATTTGCAGTCGAGGTCGACGAGTAAAGAAGGTTCCCTTCTATGGCTACCGTCTTATCGCCCTCCAGGTAAATTGAAATAAAAACCTTTTTAGTTGATGCGAAATCCCTTCCCAACTCCTCTCTTCCCCCTTACGACTCCTTACTTTCTATTTATCTTTTCATTCTAACTCTGTCCCCCTAACTCTCTGAAACATTGAGAATTATACTTAATATAATATTATTAATTAATATTTTCTAATAGCTCAATAACAGAAAAAAAATCCCGAACAATCGGATAAATAACGTTTATTTGTAATAAAAAGGTATAATTCCAAAAGGGGTAGTAAATATCAAAAATATATTATTTAAAATGTTGAAAATTTATGTTTATATAATTTTTGAGAAATATTTTTCAGAAAATGCTCTGAAAACGTGAATTTTGCAGAAATAATTTTTTTTTTAAATGTATATAAAGTTAAAATTATTTGTAGATCACCTTTGCAATCATTGTTTGTTACGGTATAACTATTGTAAGCACGTGCAATTATTTTTTAAAGCGATCCCTTTGCATTTAGTACAACACGATATAAATTTGAAGTGGGGAAATCTTATCTGCTTTTCGCCGCAGTTTTCCCCACAATTAATAAGCTATCCCTGGACTTTCTTACTACAATATCGACTTGTCAAAATAGAGCACGCAATATATCATCACACATACGTCATAGTCTTTTCGTATGCCGGTTTTGATGTCGGTTATTCTGAATTGAATTTGTCTTATCGAACGAGATTCTGAGTTGAATTCGCCTTGTCGACTGAAACTGCATGTTGCATTATCTTAAGTTGATGCATTATAGGTTGTCAAACCAATTTAAATGGCAATGTTTATGATAATACAGGGTTTTGAGGAAATGAATATTAGGGTTTTGAGGCTTCGGAGTATTTATTACATTTGATAATATAGGGTGAAGGAATTGACTTTGATAACGAAAGAAATTTAAGCAGGCAATTGATTTCAAATTTGAAGGAATTTTTCTTATTTTAAATTAAATTTATTATCAATATTTAAAAAGATATTAGCATTTGATAAATTTTAGGAAAAATATTAAGAATTGAGGGTATATTTTAAAAATTTCATAATTATTTTTTTTTTTGATAAAGATTTAATTTTAATAATTTTTACACAAAATTTGGATATACGAGGTGCTACCCAAAATTTCCCGAAATTGTTTTATTCTGACCGAACTGTAAGAGGCACGAAGCTTTGCCGATTGATGGTGTTAGGGTACGTCACACCTGTAAGTGTGCCAAACGGTGTCATACCACATGATTTTGAGTTTGAGTTGTTTTTGTCACTCTGTGTTGGTCGTGTTGCGATTCTTGATAATAAAGCTGAAGAAAACTGCGGCTGAAACCCACAGACTGTTAAAGGAGGCTTTTGGTGAACAAGCTTTAGGCCAAACTCAAACATTTGAGATGGTCGGGAGTGACCAAGCACAACTCTGGAAATGATCACGAAAGTGCGTGACGTGATCCGAGAGAACCGAAGTCAGACCATCCACTATGTTTGTGATTGCTTGGACTGTCAAACGGGACGTTTTGAGACGATTGAGAGAAAACGTGAGGCGCAAAAGGCCAGAGATGTGGAAGAAAAAAGACTGGCTGCTCCATCACGACAATGCTCCGGCGCACAAATCGCTCGCTGTGAGGGACTTCAACAAAAACAACGTTACTGCGATTTCTACTGCTTCCGAAAATGGGCACATTCCGTGATTTATGAGAGGTGTCCCTAAAGTTTTGATCACATAGTGTTTTAGAATATATTCATTAACAGACTCGATTCTGTAAGTGAGTTTTTGATGTTTAATTTAGAAAGAGAAGATGTAGCATATTTAGTTACGAATTTTGTATACAGTTATTTTTAATTGCAATATCATCAACCGTCACTTTTCTCGATGTAAGTATCAAAAATACATAGCGTAGGACGTGGTTATACACATTTATTTTTTAGTTCATACAAACGACATCCATCGAATGTAGGAGTATTTTCCATCTCCTTATCTAAGTTTAATTTTTTGTTCTTCAGGTCCTTCCTCAATGGTGCTGTTTATCTCGTGTTTCATGTCAACAGTTAGCGTTCTTCTCAAAAAACGGAAACAAAACTTGCGCTTAAAGAAAGGAAAGTATATGAAATATTTATTTGATCTTCCTTTCCGGCCCAATAAACATGAAAGAAATAATGACTTCGCCTCTGCCTTCCTCTCTCTCTCTTTTTCTCCTTATACACGACCCCCATATACAGTAGTCGGAGTCTATTCACTTATCGTCTCTCTCTCTCTCTCTCTCCTTTTCTCTTCCTCTTGAATAATGGATGGCCAAATGCCGACGTTCCTGTAGCCAATTGTGTTTCGGTAGGGAAACTTTATTACCAGACGGGTTGCTACTTAGACCGACTATAAAAGGCAAGCCGATTCCCTTATACTCGTTTCTTGTGCTGCAATCATTACTTTCCTCGGTTCTTTCATGCTCTGCATTTTCTTTTTAACATTTTATTCTTTTTAAACTCCCTTGTTTCTTTTGTCTCATGCTCATTCCAACAACCAATTTCAATTTACCGCAACGTATTTTATCTTCCGCTCTTTCTTATTCCTACTAATCCAGTATTAAAAGAGAGAGGAAACCTAATTCATGTTTGCGCTTAATTATTCGTCCTTTGAGTTACCAACATTACTGACCATTCAATAAATCGCCATCTAATTGACTGTAGACAACTCTCAATTGAGGAGTTTCAAAATGAAGGATTTTGGAAATTGAGAGTCCAAATTCATCAAGTCTTTCCACTTTAATCATTGATAGTTTCTGTTCTTCGTAAGGAATTCTTGAGCAAAAGAAATCATCATATATAAGATAATAAATAAACTGAAGAATAACCTTCAAACAAATCGAAATGACAAATGGAAAAAGGAAGTCGGCACTATACAGACTATGAAAATCGATTCGCCATAAAGATCACAACAAAGGTAAGTAAATAAGAAATAAAAATTTGTTTTCGGGAGTGTGAAAAAAAATTTTGAGGAAGGTTCGTGAATTTGTAGAGAGGTTATACGAGAAATGTTAACAGTTAGACATTTATTCCTGAGGGACAGTACTATACTTAAACATGTTGCAGTTTCATTTTGGCCATGTGCTTCGTTAGGCCTTAACAAGGTTTTATTTGATTTCAGGCGTGGTGGGGATGATTCGGACACAACAAAGAGGGTTGTTCGGACACGTTTGGTTAGAACTTACAAAAGGAAAAGAGGGCAAGATCTTCCTTCCAGGGAAGATATGAAGCGAGCACCAGAAGATACAGAAAATGAAAGCCGCAGTAGAAATGTCACATCTGCTAGCCTTGCTTCTAAATCAAACAAAGCTGCTAGTCAAGTGATTGTGATTTTTTATAATGTGATAATGTTAGGCAAGCTGTGATAACATTTTCGTGCTCTTTTGATAATAAAGTTACCTTGTATTTCATTAAAATGGCGCAAAGCAGTTTATCCGAAATAGCCCCGCGATAGGAAAAAAAAGTAATGTCTACATACCCGATTACTTTGTGTTTGAGCCTGAACACTTTCGCTTTGTTCAACTTACAATGGATGAAAGTGAAAGGGTATCCCACCTCGTCGTTTTTGCGAACGTGATTAAATGAATCTGAAGCCACTGAACAGTTTATTCTAATAGAATAGAGCACCATTAGAATAGTCCCACACATCTAGGGGTTGCTTCGGACATTGCAGAAAATTTTTAAATTATATAAATATATAGATTATCGTGTGACTGCATCTGCTATATGTCCTTAAGAAAAGGAAATCATATTAACAGAAGAAACAGAAATCGATAGAGAATTAATAACATTAACTATAGCTAAAATCTTACGCTCGAGTCTTAATGAAATCTGATCCATATCAGTGAATCAGATATCAAGACCGTATGTCAGCTTACTCAAAATAATAGAATTAAAAATATAGTTAAATAGAATAAAAGAGTAAAATTTTACTAAGCCTTCTGATAATTCCAAGCATTCGTGGTATTCCCTCTTAAGAATTAATTGAGAATAAGTTTTTAAAGGAGCACTTAAAAGAAAAAGATATGCATAGATGGGTCACCTCCCGCACTCTGATAATGTTAATAGAGCTAAGTTTATAATTGTACAGAAACGGAAGGCTCGGTCTATAAAAGGAAAGGACATGCGCCTTTTTTATGTTTAGACGAGTATTTCTCCCGTGAAAAAAAAACACAGTTTCTGCCTTCTTTTGGTTCCTGAAACATTCAAAAACACCCTGTTTACTTTTACTGTCTTAAACACTATTCACCTATCCAAAATCTTTTGTTTAATCATACATATCTTCTTATACATCTCACTCAAAATTCCCATACCAAATCTAATTCACTCACCCAGGCACTAAAAAATACATTTACCCATTCATATTTTTTCCATATTTACCGGTTGGTATCACTCCAATTATGTTGCACCTCAAGACCACGATTCGTTTTGTTCTTTAAGTTTAACCACAGATGCACACGTTAAAGGTTGACAATTTAGATCGAAATTATGGGAATTTTCTAGCCAATTTCCTAATCTCCGCTTTACATTATATGACTTTGATCGTGGATACACCAGCCTTCACTCGTCCTTTTCTCGTTTTATTTTTTCCATTCCTCTTTCACCTTTCGGTATCGAGGATTGTTGTTAGTAATCTTTAACTTTGTCCGAAATTCATCGTTCACCTTTAGTTTTCCCTAAATGAATTTAGAGCCATCCATGCATGAGCACATGACAATTGGTCTTAATAGATCTTACGTCCTTGGTTAGGATTTGCCGCAATATAATTCAATTCAATTATTGTGTATTCACACACCTAATTCAAACCAACACGGAATTACAATATCGAAAGAACAGCATGCGAATTACAAGACATCAAAGATAAAAAGAAAAACGGCATATAAATAATAGAGAATAAATAGAAAACAGTAAACACAGACAATAAATACAAAATGGCAAAAGTTAAACAATCTTGTTCTTCTTATTGTGCCTATCATTTCTGCAAACTCCTCTCTGTTCTTTGTTGTCTTAATCAGTTCTTCTTTCCCAAGTCCAGTCCATTCCAGTAAATTGTCCATCCAAGTTATTCTTCTTCTTCCCTCTTTGTCCCCCACTATAATATTCTGGAGTAATTCGTATTCTTTGTGCCACATAAGTTGCCCCAGATATTCAAGTTTTCTTCTTTTAATCATTTTTATTATTTCGTTTTCTGTCTTTAGTTTGTCAAGTACGGCTTGACTTGAAATTTTTTTCTGTCTATGAAAATTTTAGCAATCTTTTTTTTCTATATATCCACATTTCAAATGCCTCCAGCTTCTTGGTGTCTCTTTTCTTCAAAGTCCAAGCCTCACAACCGTAAAAGAGTGTTGGCCAGATATAACATTTGAGAATTCTTAGCCTGATATTAGTCTTCAGTTTTTTATCACTTAGGTCTCATCTTGATTAGGTTGGTCCTGGATATTTCAATTCTACATTTTATTTCCAGCGAGTTATCTCATTTATCATTAATTATTGCTCCTAAGTATTTACATTGCTCTGTGCTTCTTATTTCTTTTCCGTCAATTTTAATTGAAACATTTTTACTTACTATTAGGATTTTTGTTTTCTGAGCATTAATTTTTAATCCAAATGTTTCACTTTCCTTGTTCACCCTTGTCATCATATCTTGTAGTTTTTTTAATGATTTGGCTAATACTCTTGCGTCATCTGCATATCTGATGTTGTTTATTATGGTATTTTCAATTTTGATCCCATCATTGCAGTTATCAAGAGTATTTTTAACAACGGCTTCGGCACATATGTTAAATAAAGTTGGCGACAGCACACAATCTTGCCTTTAAACGCTTTTTAATTTCAAATTCACCCTGTTAGATCGTTATCTACAAGCATAGACGCTTTTTGTTTCCAATATAAATTCTGTATTAAATTTATTATTTTGTTTTCTATTTCCAAGTCTTTTAGTATCTCTATAAGTTTTCCATGCTTCACATTGTCAAAAGCCTTTTCAAAATCGAGGAAATTAAAATGATATTAAATACAAAGCTTGGGCGAAAAACACGGGACAGTAGTACTGACGAAGAAAATAATTAAACAAATCCGTGGCATCAGGATTCTCATTATATAGGTTTTGAATTCTGAACATTGCATCCCAACGAGATTCTTCCTTGAGTTTAATAGGAAAGCAACATCTCATCACGGGATTCCTTCTAGTATGAGCCGGTTCTCAAATGAAAATAGATTCGAAAAGTTTCGGAGCATCCACTTTCTCTGTGAAAGCATTCTTAAGAAAGGCACAATCAGTCTTCACTCTAAAGTCTGAGAGTGCGCACAGATCTGAAGTTATATCAAAGTTCGTGAATTTTGAACCCTGTACAGTTTACAAGACTGCAGATTGGGATTCTCAGTTCCAAAAAGCGGAACAATAAGTCAAAACAGGTAAACCTAGAATGTGGAAGGGCAAAGAAAACCAGTACCATTGCGCAGAATGAAAGCCTTCGGACGAATCGAGTCAACGTGAGAGTTATAGGAAAGTGTGTTGTCAATGTTACGCCAAGATCACGAACACAGGGCTTGGCGATCTGCACATTTCCACAAGTAAAATAGAACTCAATAAAATTGGTCATCTTTGTCACTGTAAGAACAGAGCATTTGGTCGCATTAAATGCATTTCACATCATTGGAATAATAATAATAATAATAATAATAATAATAATAATAATAATAATAATGATATCCGGCGATTCTGAAATGATTGGAGCGCAAGCAAGGCAATGCTGGTTATCATAATTTTGAAATTTAAGAAGGAAATTAATTTATCGCGTTTCACGTGCGAACTGGTAATATTACGTTTCACGGTCGCGTGACGACGAGCGGATCGTGTGTGTAAACGCCGGCGAGGAGGAACGTGCCCGCCGCCGCTTCCTTTGCCCCCCGTTTAACGATACAACAAAGATACTCTCTGCTACAGGAGAAAGGTAAAAGACTCGGAAACGAATTGGAGAGCTCGCGAGCGAAACAGGTTCCCTCAGGATCTAAGCAGGTGGGAGGTAGGGAGGGAGGGAGGCAAGGGCAACGTGGAGACATCCATTTTTCTCGTTTGCTTGCGCAAAGGATTTTCCTCCGACAAAGACACCGACCATTTATTTAGGCGCGTTTCCCTCTTTATCCTCCACGCTCCGAAGTGTACACGAGACTATTATAAGACTAATTTCATCTAATATTTGTTCTAATCGAAAACCCTTTTTTTTTATTTTTATTAAAGTTATATTTCAGATGGCAACGCTAACTGGGTTTAATTTTGTTTTACACTGATCAAGGCAATTCAGAGGGCGATCCTTAACACACCTCGAGCGATTTTAGAAGGGGAACTCTGAATAAGACGCCTGATTTTGCACATGTTTGAAATCATTATTGATATCATGAAAAGTTCTAAGGTAATCCATGAAAATTTCAATATTCAACCTAAAACTCTGTTAGCAAAATTATCCATCTACTGAGGGGATGCGTAGCTTAGTGCCTTAAAACGGGTAAATAGATGATAAATGCAGCCCATTGCAGTTGCTGTTAAGCTTAGATTTCTTATCGTTATACTTCTTAAGATACTTACGAATTAGCAAAAACTCGTCCTTATATAACAGGTTCTGAACAGCACAGGGCTACAGAATCACTTTCTCTTATTTGCGCCGCCGCTGCACGCATACACAGTCACTACTGGCTTAAGGAATCATTCACTCTCGCAGTCCTTGGTGTCTTCACTTACCAAGCAGTTAACTGGAGCAGGAACACCTCAAAGAAAATTCTTCTTAAAATAGGCTTTGGACGGATTGTTTTTAAATGACCTGCAAGCAAACAATCCCTTTTTATGCCAAAATCGACTATGTATAATGAACGCCAGGCGAAAATGGTTTGGTAGTCATAATAGTCTTTGCCACTTCCTGGGCCTTTCCTCACTCCCGACTATAGAATTGATTGAAGAATAAACAACGAACGTTTTAACAAAAACAATTCCATGTTGTGTTGCTCTCGGATGCATCATATTCCGTAAGGTTTATTTCATCATATTCCGTGTAACGTTTTATGGTCTCCGAGTCCATCGTAAATTAATGATAAATAACAGCACTCGACAGCACGTTACAAAAAAAGTCAATCTGAATAATGTCGACTGCTAATCACAGCCAACGCCGGAAGTGTAGTTTGAAGCGGAAATACATCTAACCATATGTATAGCAGTTTGAAGCGCAAATGTTCGTAAACACGACCCTTCCATAGCAGAGCCTTAAAAATCTCGAGTCCTAAGTGGAATGATCGATTAACAAATAAGGCGGATATCGTGCGAACCCTTATAGGATGAAATTTTTACACTGAAGAGTCATTACATTATAACCCCCTCCAATTTAGAAATTAACGTAGGAAACGACGAGTCGCCGTCCTGCTGTTTGCAATCCATAGTGCATTGATTCCAGAGGGACATGAAGACTACAAGTAGTACGCATTATTCGCTGTGAACGAAGGGCTACAACGGCCCAAAACACCAGCAACTACAATGGTGATGACTCAGACAATGTGTCTCAGCGCACCGTTCTGCATAGCGTTCTGTGAAGGGCCTGCGTACCGTCGCCCCATGCGAGTCCTTAAAGTTACGGCAGGCTATCGCCAACTGCGCCTACAGGTCCTGCGAGTCATATGCGGATGCTCTTATTTCCAACAGTTGGGCGGATACGACCTCGCAATGCTGATAAGCGCCTGGTATCAGATACCTCAGACTCCTTATCAGCACCTTGTCGAGTCAACGCTACATTAAATAGCCGTGATTTTGCCGAAAGGTGGTCCTATGTCGTATTAAACAGATGGTCATAATGTAATGGCTCGTCAGAGTATTTTCACTTACTTTCCTCTTATCTGTTACGTGTAAATTTATAACACTTGATAGTAGAGTACGCAGTGGAAAAATCAAACGACACGTAAGCAGTAGGCGTGAAAGTAAAATAAAGTATTTATTTTCAAATTGAACAATAAATAAGTAAATGGCACCTTAAAACTATAAACAAAATAAAATATCTCAAATGAATAAACACCAAATGGTAAACAATTTTAGTCCACCACCCAAAATAAAGACGACACTTGCTTAATTAGCACACACACACTTGCCACTAGCACTTGGATCGTATATTCAATAAGCAGCTTGAAGGTGTAAAACAATCGGAAGTAGGATAAGATAAACTGTTAGACGACGTTGCCGGCACTAACGCACACTATCATTTCACATAGATGCCACAATGCACTGAATAACATTAACTGAACATTAATCAGAGCTCCTTCATGAAGAACACTATTGCGTAATATGCTTTGCACAATAATCATGAGCCAATGCTCTAGAGAACATTAATAAGAGTCACAGCCGAGAAAAATAAATACAAATGTCGCTGTCCGGTGAATTTGCAATTCTAGGGGTTAAACCTTAAAGCCGAAATGCTGCTGCACACTCCTAAATAGAACGGAGAATAACCACTTAATAAACTTAGAACTTATGCCGGAATATGAGACGTGCGTCGTCGATAAATACCCGTTGCATTCAGCCAGACGTTTCGACAAATGAAGAATTTAATGGAGTTCGGTCTAACGTTAAGAAAAACATATTGAGTCGCACTAAACGAGAACGAAGCCTAGTCCGTCAGTCAGATAGGCGTTCAGTCCGAAAGGCCACAGTCCGCGTAGATAGGAAATGTAGCTAAGCCGGTAAGCTTTCAATTCCACAAAAGTTACCAACGCAAAGTTAGCGTTTAAAAATAACTGAGTTTCAATGCTTACCAAGCAGTCTATACGGTGGCTGACAGTCCAACGAGGAATCTTAATTCCTTCACCATCGTCCTCCTTCGGAAAAGCTTTAGAGTTCACTCAGCCACGTATGCACCCCGACGGCTTCGTACTGGCGGAGTTCTCCTCTCCTCCGTCGCTCGTCGAAGATGCAAGCTCTCCGTAGCTAGTGGTCGCTGGCGCCGGATCGGATGTATCAGTCTTCCT
The DNA here is from genome assembly GCA_023313115.1 of Rhysida immarginata. Taxonomy (NCBI): domain Eukaryota; kingdom Metazoa; phylum Arthropoda; class Chilopoda; order Scolopendromorpha; family Scolopendridae; genus Rhysida; species Rhysida immarginata. The sequence goes on from JAHWFO010059370.1 coordinate 1,490,671, forward strand.
ATTCACAGCATTTAGGCAACCCATCACGCTGCCATAACCAGCTATTTGACCATACGGACTTGTTTTTCCTCCGGCTCCATTTCTGACGACCCCCTCCATAAGGCTCTCTCTTTCCTTCTCCACGCATCTCTTGATTCCACGTCTTCGTGACGAAACTCCCGCTCTCCTTCCTCATTGGTCGGGACCTCAAGACGTTTTTGACGTCGAGCATCGCCACGCTTCCCTTTCCAGCTCGATGAATAGAAGTAACGAGTGTGGAAAGGGGCGATGACGTCATCGGAATCTTGACGGATGCACAAATTCCGTGACATTATCTTTCTGCAAACCTAACTTTCCAGGTAAAATTTCTCAGAAATTACTTAATTTCCTACTTTCCCCGTCTATGGATTATTAGGCCTACTTCCCTTTATTCAGGGCAAGTCAAAATGATGGACCCGATTTCAGAAGTGAAATCTAATGAGCATATGGTATTGTGAGAAATGTGCTACGAAAGGTAAACGTTCAAAGTTTATTTTAAAAGCGTCGCATCACATGTGTTCTGTGTGAGCGCCTTGCGTAACCCGACACACCTCAGGCCGAAAGTCTATCTCCTCTCAAACCTTTCGGTGCAATGGCTGACGTGATCCGGGCACCCAGGTTATCCGATGTTGTTGGCAGTGATGGTACGTACACATGATCCTTTACAAACTCCACCAGGAAGAAATAACACGGAATCAAGCGCACACAACGATCTCTATTCTCCAGTCAATGCCATTTTCTTTAACTGCTCCCTGCTAACCCTTAGTGGTAGAAAGTGAAAACACTGCGTGGAAACTAAACTGTGAAAGTTAACTTTTCGAAGCACATGTCTCATATTAGGAAACATTCATTATACATCACAGAATAAAGGTCTGAAATCGGATCCATCATTTTAACTTGCCCTGTATGTCATTTGATCATCCACTCAGGGCTCTCAATCTTACGGTTTGAGTATTCATTCCACCGTAACAATTGCATGCTTCCTTCCAAACTTCTTATTAGTATAAATTGGCCATAAAGTGTAAACGGCGTTAATATAAACAAAATTGCTGGATTGTGCAGATCGCCGCCCGTTTTCTTCTTAACCGCGGAAAAGTTTCATTCTTTTCTGTGTGTTAATAGCACAGAATAACACAGAGTGGACAGTTCAGCATTTCGATAGTAGTAACTAGAATTCCTGTATTAAGAACGTAATACAGGCACTCTAGTAGTGACCTTGACGTATACTCTTGGGTTCGCTTAGTATAGGAGTAGCATTGGGAAATAGGCGCTGTTCGCATATACACTCACTCACCAAAAGACATAGCACACCCCTCCAATCAGATTCCCTGTCCGTAATGAGACAGATCCCGCTACTTCCATTCTCGGAATGCAGGTGCACAGGACTCCCTTGATATCACACAATCATTGTAAGCAAAACTAGCTGCAGAAATGGCAGCACGCCGAGGTCTATACGCATTTCAACGGGGGATGATTGTTGGTGCAAGACGGATGGGTGCCTCAATATCAGATGCAGCCAACACCCTGCAATTTTCCCGCACAACCGTTGCAAGGGTCTATCGAGAGTACACCCAACGAGGGGTTACAACCCATATCGGACAGCGGACAGGCCCCCTAGGCCTCATTGATGCCAGAGGTGTTCCCCGGGTCACCCGGCTTGCAAATGCTGACCGAAGGGCGACACCGGACCAATCACCATGCGCTTCAATCAGGGACGTCCCACATCCATGTCCATGACGACAATTCGGCGAACCTTGGCAGCGGCAGGCTTTGGGAGCAGGAGGCCACGAGGGGTACCACTCTTGACAGCTGCACATCGTCGGCAACACTTAGCCTGGGCCAACCAACATCGACATTGGACCGCTGAGGACTGGCGAAGGGTTGCCTGATCCGACGATTCACGGTTTCAGCTGTATCGGGCCGATGGTCGTGTCCGTGTCTAGCGCAGGCCACACGAAGCCATGGACCCTGCTTGTCAGGTGGGGACTACTCAGGCAGGTGGAGGCTCCATAATGGTCTGGGCTGTTTTCTCGTGGCATGCAATGGGTCCATTGGTGCATCTGACATCCCCTCTGCGTGCTATTTCCTACGTCGATCTGCTTGGAGACCACCTGCACCCCTTCATGAACAGTTTCTACCCCGCGGGCGACGGCATCTTCCAGGGAGATAATGCGCCTCTACACGGCCCTTCCGACTTCACGACAATGATTTCGGCCACCACGTTCCCCAGACTACAATTCCATTGAACATTTGTGGCACGTCATCGTACGATCTGTCAGGTCGTCACCAACACAACTGGTAAATGCAGCATCGTTATGGAGTGCAGTGGAGGCGGCATGGCTTGCAGTGCCTGTGGATGTGTTCCGGGGACTGGTAGACTCTCTTCCAGGACGGGTCGTCGCAGTTATCCGGACCAGCG
>JAHWFO010059370.1:1493117-1506498 GCA_023313115.1 Rhysida immarginata
TACATGCCATATCTTAGCATTGAAAGTTCCAATGGTACCATATGGTACTACTAAACATTTCACACCAATATTATTTACGCGTTATATTCATTCATGAGACATCCTTGCACGTACACGTGCCATTAGACCAATACCTGCTATCACTAGTTACTCTTATATATTCGTTCATGATATGTTGTGACGATTTGTTTGATATATTACATGCCATATCTGGTTATAGGAAGATTTTAAGGGGGTATCATAATGGTACCATTAAAGCACGTACCAAGATATAAAGAATGCAGGTAACGCCGTCCGAGAGGAAAACTGACTGTCGCCCCATCTGGTGTTGGTAATTGGAATATTGCCAGCTTCATGACCTCACAAGGACCAATGGTTAAAAATTATGGGGAATAGTGCTTTTACGCAACAAAATACCATCATGCGCAATTCGCATTTACAATTATATAAAATTTAATACAAAAAATAAAATTGTTTACTTTTTCCATTTTCCCCAAAGATTTAAATTCAATTAAAAAATGGTTAATATCATGCAAATTGGATAAAAATATTTGTACCACAACAGCAGCGATTTGCTCTAACCATTTTAACCCACCGGGAAGCGCGCTGTTGTAAAATTTACAACACCGGCGTTCTTTTGTTCCTAGCGAATATTTTTTTTATAGCAGGGATTATGACTCCTGCATGTTTTCTTTTTTCTGACTACCTGCATGCCAAACTCAAAGTCAAATGATCTTGCCCCTTTCCGTTTCACAGCAGGTCAGAATTGAAACAGTGAGCGTCGATCGGCGTTGTACTTTTTACAACACGCGCCTACTCGTGAAACTGTAAAACTTTGCCCTTTATGGTTTTTCTTGTGAAATTTTAAAAATTTTTCCTCATTCAACATGTCACGTGGTTTGAGCATAAACGATATCGAACAAATTCTTTAAGAGGATTTGCAGGAGGATGATTATTTTGGCAGTGATTTGGAAGAGAGTGACAATGAATCTGAGTGAGCTGAACCAAACAGGACAATCTATATTGTAAAATTTTTGATTTTATTTTCATTTTGTTCCCTTTTATTAAAATAATCTTGGGTAAAAGTTCAGAGTAGCGTCCCCTAATAATCACGCCAATATTTCTGTGACAAATAAAGTAAGTACTGACCATTAACCTCCTGTAATCGGCCGGGGAGAAACCAATTGCCCCCTGTAACCAAACAGGTTGGGGTATATATCAGTAATCTGACCCCGGAGGGGTATATATCAGTAATCTGACCCCGGAGTAACGGAAAACAGTGAGTACCTTGCGTTTGCTATTGTGCGGTAGTGAAAATTAATCCTATAGTATGATAAATAATAAATTCATAGCATAAACGCGACGGGGCTGCCCGATGTCTTCCGTGATTATTAGGGGACGTTACGCTGAACTTTTACCTAATTTTGTTTACATTTCTTCAAATTTTTCATTCAGATTTTCAATAGAAAACATAGTTAATCATTATTTAATAGGTTAAGCTAATAAAAAAGGCAAAATATCAAATGTTGTAAAAAATACGACAGCGCGACTGCTCGAGAGAGTGAAATCATCGCGCCTATTCGAAGGTTAAAGATAACGATTATGAAAACAATGAATTCGTATATCCTCTTACCTAACTAACACTTACCACTAAACCATGGGATATTAAGGATTCTTTAGGTTAAGTTAAAATAAAGATCATCAGTTGTAAATTTTGCGCCAACTACATATTTACAATACCTAGCCAATTTGCTCTTACATTCACTTGTAGCAAGAACGGAAGAACATTCACTTGTTTCATCCCCCCTCCCATTCATCCGTTTTTGCTTGTAGTTATCTAACCATTTTAAAGACGACGATCATGAAAACAATGAGTGCGTATATTCTCTGATTGAATTCGTATAGCCTCCTACCTCAGAATCGCAGATTTCATTAAACGTGGTCTTCGATTCATGAGTTGACATAGACCTAGATATTTGTTTTCATAATCGCCATCTTTAAAATGGCTAGAGTAGATCACTGCAGTTGTGGTAGAAATATTTTTATCCAATTTGCATGATATTAAGCATTTTTTAATTAAATTTGGATCTTTGGGGAAATGAAAAAAGGAAACATTCTTATCTTTTGTATTATATTTTGTATTATTGCAAGTGAGAATCGCGCATTATGGCATTTTGCTATGTAAAAGCAACATTCCTCGTAATAGGTTTTAAAGATTGGACCTTGTGACGTCATGAAGCTGGCAATATTCCAATTACCAACACCAGATGGGGTGACAGTCAGTTTTTCTCTCGGACGGCACTACCTGTATTCTTTATATCTTGGTACGTACTTATTCCGGCTATCTCACGTTCGTACTTGTTCGTGCTCTGTATTAATGGATTGGTGAAAACAGACTTTGAAAAAGTTAATTCGTTTTCAAGATATTGTAATAAATACTAAGCCCCCTAGGAATAAAAAAATTCTCTTGATTTAGAGACTGAACTGCCCCTTCAATAATCGTCAAACACGTGCATCCTGCACGCGCACCATCTCATTAACCTAACCTAACCCATGTATGTTCTGAACACGCGTTTTCCCGAATGCGAGGATAATTCGTGTCTTCCAGCAATTCAATACATGCACTCTTTCTATTGCAACGCAATGAATTGTGGGATTGTCTACAGACAGACGGACGGACAGCTGGACAAACCAATCACATACGCACATTTCTATATATAGAAAATGTGCTAAAAAAAGAAGTGATGTAACAATTTAATTTGAGCAGTAGAGTTATCTTTTATTTTTACCACGTTAAATATATTAAAAAAACCTATTTATCGTGTATTGAGTGAATTTATAAATCGTAAAATATTACATCATAACATTTTACTCGAAATGCGGCGTGAATACTTTGAAAAAATGTTCACAAAACAACGTAATCTCCGTACTGCCCTTTGTATGCAGAGTAGAATTAAACTCAAACTGGCGTCGCTCAAGACGATTGCGATCAAGGTTGTTAAAGAGAAGGTGGCCTCTATCGGGGTGATCGATGGTCATTGGCTACTGACGTATGACGTCAGCTGGAAGGTTTGGATATTTATCACCACTATAAATGAAGAAAAACGTGCCAAGGTTTTATATAAATATTTTATTGGAATAATATGTGTTTAAAATTCAGAGATTGCAAATAAAAGATCTATTTCTATACATTTAGCACTGAAATACAAAAGCAAATACTGCAACAGCGACGCCACCTCGTCAAAGCAATTCTTTAACGATTAACCTGTTACAGTATTCAATCATTTAGCATTAAATGCTAGTACACCATTAAAACATCTGCCACTGCTTGTATGGTTATAAAAATATGATAGGAAGAAAAAAAAGTAATGCCTACATACCCAATCACTTTCTGTTTGAGTCTGACCGAACATTTTCGTTTTGTTCAAATTACAATTTGAGAGTGAAAGCGTATCCCAGCTCGTCTTTTTTCCCAACGTGGTTTATAGAGTCTTCAAATGAATCTGAAGCCACTGAACAGTTTCAATTACTTGGTACGAGTGAAGGAGGTGAAGATGAAAGCGAAGAGTCTTGTGTATATTTTATTTTCTAAACTTCTCTCTCAGGTTTCAAATTTTCTCTTAACTTTCGATTTTCTCGTAGTGCAATCTGTTGGATTTTTGCGTTTTAACACTCGTATCAAGAACACATCTCCTGCTCAGGAATTCTCCTGCTCGTTACGAGTGTGCTCTTTTTCATTATAAGAAGAGGTGGAGGGGTTTGCTCATTTAATGAAATTTTGCTCGTATCTATTGCCATGAGAAGAATGAATGCATGGTAATATAATAAATCCACTCTAGATTATAATATTGGACTAAAAATAATAAATAATTGCATTTATTATTAGCAAAAGCACATGGAACTCCAGCCATCTCAGCTTTGTTATGTTAAAAGGGGCGAATCGCCTGCTGCCAACCTTCCAGGTCACGTCACAATCCCAGAAGGCAATGCGAGTGCTTTTGAGAGAAATCGGCCGATAGAAGCCACCTTCTTTTTAATAACCTTGGATTGCGATACTCTTCTTATAAAGTGACTCTAGATGGTGTAATACCATGGCGCCACCATCGGTTGTGTTCGATGTGAAAACCACGTTGTTGGACTATCGCCCGTTACCGTAATTTCCACTGAAGTAGGCTGAGTTTGAGGGACTCCATGGGAAGTTCGTTTCACACCTGCTGACACACTTTCCATAGCCCATCAACGGTTCTTGGTCGGCGACTTCCGAGCCGTCGTTTCAGGAGACCAAAACCACAGAAATCCATCGGTGATGCGTCAGGAGATTTTACAGGCACATGAGAGAAGGGAATAACTCGTATGCCCGTCTCCTGTTCCATCTTCCTGTAGTAAGCCACAGATGACTTGGCAGTGTGGCTTGATGCCTTGTCCATGTGGATCCAAACTTTTGATTGCTCACCAGGGTACAGACGTGGGATATCCTGCCGATGTATGTGGACCATTACATTACTCTGGAAGTAAGCTGCACTAATTTTACAGTTTCCAGGAACTTCAATACCCGGCAACCACCATGAAGCCCTTTGAAAACTTTTCCTTGCACCTTCGGACAAAATCGGATCTGGCCTTGCCCCTCCTTCGCGATAGTAAATTGCCCTGGATTTGTTGGTGTCATCGAGGTACACCCAAGCTTCATCCAAGGAGACAACCCACTTCCATCGGTCACCTGAAAGATGGTTTTCATACAGTTTTCTGGCGTTGGTGAATCGTTCCTGCACGTGCCTGGCCGACAGTCTGTGACCGCGCGCTTTATGGCGTCGCTCCAGCCCAAGATTGTCATGAATTATTCTGGAGACTGTTGCCTGTGAAATACCTTTCCTTTAGGCTAGATTTCTCTGTGTGGGGAGATTTTCTTTCAGCACTTCAAACCGGATTTCTCGCACCACCTGAGCTGGGCGTGTTGGCTGGGGCTTGTTTCTGGTCTGCTTCTCTGCTCGTCCACGTTCATTAGATGGTCGCAATTTGTTCTTTTTGATTATTCGACCCACAGTAGCTTTGGATACCACAATACCATTTCGTTTGCATAATTCCACAATGCACGAAAGACTGAAGTTAGCGTCGGAAAGGCCATTCATATACCCTTCCCAAAAAGCTGTGATTTTGGAAGCCATGTTTCAGCACGAAATGTCCCAAATAACAGCAAAAAGTGTATACAAAGCTAATCCCCATGAATAGTGGAAGAGTCATGCAAATCACATTTCGTCAAGGTCATACGCGGCGTTTAAAGTCGTCTCATTTTATCTGAATCAACCCTCCGTAATTTCCCCCTCCCCTTTGGATTTTTTGAAAAAAAATTTAGATTCAAGCATTGTAACCGATTTTACGTAAGCGTACAAAATTTCAGCAAGATTGGACTAGTAGAAGGTATTGAAATATTGATCACAAGATTTCATTCACCAAACATGACTCAAACCACCAAACATAACCAAGCGGTGAAAATTATACGAGCATTGTAAAAAAAAAAAAAAAAAAAAAAGGTTAGTTTCAAACGTTAATTTCTTTAAATGAAAAAAAAATGAAAAGTTATCTTTTAAGCCCTCACTTTATTAATATAACTGTGGATTATGAATTCAAAATAAATGGTAAATCGTTTCCCAATGAGTTTTAAATCAAATGTAAATTAATTATAAAAAACTCATTTTTATTAATTTTTTTTTTCTTACTATCTTGTTGAAGTGTTAAATTTCTTAAGTTTTATCAACATCATTTACCATTACGTTTGATTACCATTAAAATATACAGGGTGGGTACAAAAATGAGCCCCTCCCCTCTTTTCTTTTCGTAACCGAAGCAGATATGTCAATTTTGATGAATCCAATGAATAGGATGTTGTGGGTGACCTATCCCATGGTGCACTTTTCATCATCCCGAATATGCAAATTAGGGCACATACAAATCCTATCTTAAAAACCGTATCAGATACATGAAAAATACAATTGAAGACTTGTTCAGCATGGAATTCCGAACAAAACAAAATAAAAATTCCAAAATCCGATGAAAGGATCAGCAACAACTTCACAAAGGCATTTGAATGTTCAAAATGCTAATCAAGAAATTACCATAATAACATTCACTTTCATGAGGAAAAGCAAATAAAAGCCATATGTCAGCATACAGAAGACAGAACAAAAGGGGAGGGGAGGCTCATTTTCGTATTCACTCTATATACATAAATTTTTGTAAATATAGGGTCGGGACACATTAATATGACCACCTGCTAGTATCCGTAATATCCACCTTTGGCGGCAAGCACAGTAGCTAGTCGACGTGGCAGAGAGTCAGTAAGTCCTCGGAAGGTGGTTGCAGGTATCTGGGACCATTGGGCGATCAGTGCATCCCGTAATTCCATCACCGTGCGTGGTGGAGGGTCCAGCTTGCGGACATGGCGATCGAGATGGTCCCACAAATGTTCAATGGGGTTAATGTCCGGGGAGTTTGGTGGCCATGAGAGTAGCTTGAATTCATCCTCATGCTCCTCGAACCAGTCGTGGATAATTATGGCAGGATGGCAGGGAGCATTGTCCTGTTGAAAGGTGCCATCACCCTGAGGAAACACTGTCGACATGAAGGGGTGTACCTGGTCTGCGACGATCGTCAGTTAACGAACAGCATTCAGACCATACCACGAAAACATCCCCCAAACAGTCACATCCCCCACCAGCCTGTCGTCTGCCAACGATGGTGTCGGGATGCCTATTCAGATGCTTCTCGGCGAATTCTCCATCGTCCGTCCACTCTGTTCACCAGAAGCCGCGACTCGCCAGAGAAAGCAACCCTTTGCCACTCGGCCGAGGTCCAATGGCGATAGTCCATTCTGAATTGGAAGCGTTTTCGGCGATGCACAGGCGTCAACATAGGTGCTGTTACCATACGCCTGCTCCGGAGCCCCAACTTCAAGAGGGATCGTTGCACTGTCTTGGTGCTGACACGCCTAGCGGCCCCACTGTTCATTTGCTGTGTCAGTTGCTCAACAGTGGCACGCCGATTGGTCTTGGCCAGGCGTCGTAACCGACGCTCGCCTCTAGGATCGATGGCCCGTGGGGCCTCACATTTACCTCTTCGGTTGCTCGAAACTGTCTGGTTCGTCCAGTCGCGATACACCTTCACAACGGCAGCCCTAGAGCAATTCACAAAGGTGGCCGTTTCTGAAATGCTGCCCCTCTTGGTCCGATAGCCAATGATCATCCCTTTTTGGAGGTCCGACAGGTCACTTGCTCTGCCCATGATGGCGACAATTGCTGTGTTAACGGATGCTACTACACGTCTGCTGTTGTCAGCTTTTAATGATATGCAATGATTTATCATCTGCATACCATGGGACGTTCCAACATGTTCGAGGAGAGGTGGTCATATTAATGTGTCACGACCCTGTATATGTTGCATTCTGATGGCTTTTGTCACTTACTTTGCTTATCACTTTCTCAATGAAAACAAATTAAGTCAAATTAATTCTAGTGCTGAAATCAGATTAGTTTGTGAGTTTAAGTCGTATATATTGGAAAATATATTAATCCATTTGTAAAGTCTAAATATTATAAATGTATTCTGTAAAATTAACAGCCAGTCAGCTTATTGCCAAGCAAGTTATTCAAGCATTAAATTCTATTTTCCCCTCTTGAAAAATTTTTTTTTTCTTGATGCTGAAAGATTGCATGCCTTTCATTTAAAACTTCCATGTGTTCAGGACAGTTTCAGTTAATTGCAGACCGAGAAATAATTAAAAATTTAGCATGCTCATTGAAACGCATGCTAACCAGCCTGAAAATTCCACCCATCCGTCCGAGGGCATCACCGTCCGCTCACTATCAACGCTTAATATGGTGAAGCTGTCCATTCTGTGTTAACGAATTCTCTTCTTTCTTCTAATTTAGCGCTCCAGACCCTGCTTACAAGCATTTAATGACGGTGATATTTAATTTCGAATTAAGATAGCTGCTAAATGTTATTGTTTGCTAAAACGAATTCAACTCTTAAAAACCTTCAGAATTTTATTTCAAAACAAGTTATTCATTTTAAGTCATAAGATTTGCAGCGGAAAAAATGAAGTCCTCTCCTTCTATCTCTCTTTCTCTTTTGTTTCTTTCTTTCTCGACTTTACGTGTATTTTTCATGAATTCTGTACCCCATCGGCACGAGCAACAGACAGATACATTAGCCTCGCTCAATTTTTAACCTGCTCCTTCTCTCTCTTCCTTGCTTTAAGTGCTTTTCTTGACTCTTTTCTCGTATTTTCGGCCCAACCTATTAATTCTTCATGGGACACGAAGAAAGGAAAGGTGGACGGGGAAAGAGGGAAAATAAAGCAAAGAAGATTAAAATAAAACTTAAATTCAACGAAATTACGCGATGTCATGAATCGAGCGAGATATTTCCCCGTTCTCTATCAACAGGGACTTTTTAATACGGAAAATAAATCAAAGAACTGAACCAATAACTCACGAGTACAACCGATTAATACTTTTTGGAAATTTTGTTTTTTTAATCCATACACTGTACCATCCAACAAAACCAAAACAACAATGTTTTCATTATGACATTCAGTAATGATTCGTTCCACATTTTGCTTATAGGACACCGGCAACGTGTCGATGTATATTTTCAATCAACTTTCGCTTGGTATCATGATGCAATTCAATGTCGTAAGAAATACCTCGCCTGAAGTTAACCTCTATAATCACAGACAACCTCATAAATCACATGGTATGTAAAAATTTCCAACTCGAAATATCTAAATAAATAAAATTAATAGAAATCTCGGACATCAGCGAAATGCACTGCTTTACATTATTTAATTCAAAGTGGTTTGAAAAGATGTCTATAAAGCTTCTAGATGTAGAATAAATTGAGATGACATCAGTCAAGTTCCAGCACTCGCATTTGTTGTTATTGGTATAAATAATTATATTTCACTATAACTGTTAGTTCTCACACGTTTTCAAGAATTGTGCTAATCGAGTCAATGAAAATGAAAGATCACTCTACAAATAATGAAGATAGAAAGGCGAAGTCGGCTTTCGGAGCGGGCTTGAGTTGCCCTACTCAAGTTCCTGCTATCTTAAACTACACTAAATATTATTTCAGACTGTATGTTTTTGAAAGTGAAGCTGGTTGCTATGTGATTTGAGTTCATTTTATTATTTAATGATATATGTCGTGTGTCCATGAAAGATTTATAGTGTAACATTATTTAATCACTTCTGAACGCAATAACAATTGTTTTCAACTTGTTTAAAGAAACTCTAAAACTTTTATTTGATCTCTTCGTTTACTGCAGAAGCTGACATAAGAGGCACTGGCATCGACAAAAAATTAAAGCATCTACTATAGAGAAACCACATTCAGAGAATGTACAGATAGATTAAATAACCGTAAAGAACGTACAGATAAAAGATCAATAAATGTCTGAATGGAAACTTTTTGGAGACATTTGCTAAACTGCTCTGATATTTTTTTGAGTTGCCCACTGCTCTCCCTTTTCAGTACTGACCCGGTCATTATAAAGGTTTTCATCCAGGCATTAAAAACATTTTATATGCTCATTGTTTATTCTAAGTTAACTTTTATTTATTTATTTTTTTTTTGAACAATGATCGGCGATTTTGTTTCGGCAAGCCTTACCCACTGGGCTTTCTATATGGTAACGCTATCTTTTGTCCTGTCGATGTCCTATAAGCAGTTTCTGCAAATAAACGAAGGATCAGATAAACCTTTTGGAGTTTCTTTCTAACAAGCTAAAAAGATTATGTTAGAGGAGATATAAGAAAGATATATGTCTTTATCTACTTTATCTACATAGGCACCTTGACGATTTAGGCATTTATCCCAACGCTGCACCAGTTTCAGAACTCCGTCGGCTGTCAATACAGCCAATGGCGCACGGCAGATTTGAGTTCCTCGTCGGCCTCAAACCTCTGACCACCCAGAAATTTCTTCATGAGACCAAAGAGGTGGTAGTCCGAGGGCGCTAAGTCCGGACTGTAGGTAGGATGGTCCAGAACCTCCTAACCAAAACGGACCATGCGGGCGTGCGTTGTCATGAAGAAGTCGAACATCTGGTTTCCTCTTTCTGGTCGCTTATCCCGAATAGCAGCCGCAGTTTAGTCAACGTTCACAATAGTAGCGGCATTAACAGTTGACCCACGAGGCAGGAACTCCGCGAGTAGGATGTCTTGCATATCCCAAAAAACTGTAAAGATAATCGTCCGAGCTGAAGGAGAACTTTGAATATTTTGCGAACCAAAGAATGTGGATGTTTCGGTTCCACACAATGCTTGGAGTTTTAGGCTCAGATGTGAAGTGCAAGAACCAGGACTCATCTCCTATGACAATGCCATTCAGAAACGAATTTTCCTCCTGGTTGTATCACTGCAGATGCTGCGACTGCACGCCATTCTGTTGGCGGGCTATTCTGGTGTCAGACTTTATGGAATCCAACCCGAACAGACTTTGCAGTATCCGAGCTTCTCATGCACTACATCCATGCAGATCCATAGGATATGTGAAACGTTTCACTCACTGCCTTCAAAAAAATGGGACAGTTTTCTCCGATTGTGTTGTTAACGTCTTCGATAATGTTGCTAGTGTTGCTTCTGACGCAGGTCACCAGAAAGCTGTTTATCAGCAAGGCCAAATCTTCCTTCCCGAAACATTTTACATTAATTGCACATATTAGTCCACACAGTCGGCAACGTAAACTTCTACAATTTTCTCATGAATTTCAGCGGATTTCTTATCTTTTGCGAAAAGAAACCTTATAACAGCTCGCTCTTCTTCCACGTAATAGTGGCGGCCAATTGTTAAAAGGACTAGTAGCACAGTGCGCGTGCGCAGGAACAATTCTTGTTATGCAATGTCTGTGAATGCACTCAACCTTTTTTTTTTTTTTTTGGCTATATTAACTTTTATACGCAGCTTTATTTCCTCCGTGAAAAATAAATGGCATTACTTTCTGATGTCCCCTCGTATTATCTTTAAAAGTTCCATCGAACGAGTGTATATGTCTTTAAAGATTTGGGAATTAATGTCAATTCATGCTGTAAATTTGGAACCATTTTGAATTTATTATCAATAAGCTTTTGAAGAGGGTGGGATGCATACCAGAATGAGGCTCGCGACTGCCTATGTTGTGCTTTTTTAATGCAATTGTGTCCAGCTTCTCATTCGATATGTTATATACTGCATGTTTAGGGTCAGTTCGCACCAACAGTCTATTGAAGGGTCTATTCTAAATTTTTTCTTTTTGTTTTATAGATTTTATCATAGTGTTTGTACCCAGTTTAGATTTAAATTTAATTTATATGATCGTTGGGATTTGTTGAGATTGGAATGTATCAAGACTTGATGAAGATGTTTTGGCGGACAGGATCTATGCCCCTGATATTTTAAGTAGATGTAATATCAACTGCTACCATAGTAATAGGCGCATTGTATATTTTGTATCTTAATTCGTATCAACGGTTTTATTGTAGAATTTTTAAATTTTTTAATCATATTGGTGTGTTTTGTGTTTTCCCGCCCTGGCTATTGCTTTGGGTCTTATCCCTTTTCTGCTCTTGTCAGAATAAAGATTATTTAATTTAATTGTTAGCAACGACTCACTTCTCCGTGCGTTTAGAACTACAACGAACACCACGAGCATTGAAAAAAAAAGGTTCTGCGAAATCATTTGGATTTCATTTAGAAACTTTTGCTGAATATTTATTCAAGAAGAGTTCTGTAACAAACTATTCAAGTAATGACTTTAAAAGAGTTTTATGAAAAAGGCGGTTATAAATATTATGCTAATAACGTAAAATCCTATTAAATTAACTAATGTGTAAGGGCGTAGGAAAGTTCACAAAGTCGTTTGCCCTTCCATTGTCAAACTTACTTTGTTTCCGTTTTTTCAAAAAAGGAATTTCCGAGCGGAAGATCAATGATTGCGCCAAGCTCTTGGTGGGCAATTTTCAGAATATATGTATCGTTTTAAAAGTTGAATTTAAAGCCTTCCTCATGCTGCTAAGAAATTAACATATGGCAAATGTAGTGAATTGTAACGCTTTCATGCATTCAAATTCTGCCAGTGTCCTGAATTTCAAAAATGTTGCCACTTTGAATGAGGACGAACAGCAAACAGCAAAAGCGACGGATGTTCGGACGGTGGCGGTGGCGGCGGCGCCTCTGTTTCTCCTCCGCCTTCGCCGACCAATTCGGGCGATGAAATAAACCGGCAGGAGAAACGGCTTGGCTCTGCTTAGTTTGCCTGTCCGTTCGTATGTCCGTCGGTCAGTCGGTTGGGTGGTAGTAGTGGGCGGGTGGGTGGGTGGGTGGGTGGACGAAAATTGTAGCCGACTATTCACATCGTTCAGTCATGAGTAGCGATTATGCTTGGGTTCAAGGGTCATGGAATCGCATTAGGCTGCTCTTAATGCAATTAATGAAAGGGAGGAGGGGGATGCAAAGCAGGACCGCGGCACTGATTCTCTCAACTTGGCCCCCGAGTGCAATTTGTTCAAAATTAGTTTTATTACGGGTTAAAATTGCTCTTAATTCCTAAATCAACCGACTTGCTAATCACCAGCCTTCATTAGCACCGCACACCTTTAGCAAAAATGCAAATTAAGGTTGAACATAATTAAGAATTTGCTTCGGCGAGATAAAGTTTCCCCGCGTACAATAATGCCTGAAAAAGCTCCGCAGAATTAAAACAACGAGATAAAGTCAACTTACTTGGAATATATTGGTGATAATCCTTCCCCGAACGGGCTTTGACAATTGCTGTTTCACCATCAACGAGATCTTGGTACATGAACTCCAACGCAAACACCACAATCTCACTCAGCTGGTCTAAACAAACAAAATAGGCGCACACGTTTAGACTGTTCAACAATATTTATTCACCTTCGCTAAAATGGAATAAATTTAAAAAGATCGTCTTGAATTTATTTTTCTCAAACCCCAAACAGAAGTTTGAAAAAAAAGAAGTTTTCGAGGATGAGTATCTTTCTGGATTTTTAAAGGAAGCAGATCCTTACAAGCTACCCTCCGCTTCAAATAAATCAATTTTTTTTATTTCTAATGCAGACGTCTTTCTAGGATTAAGGGGAAACTCCATAAGAGACAACTTCTTCGAGATAATTGAGTTAAAGACTATAAAACTCATTCAACTGACCACAATAGACTTTCCCTGTTCTCCCTTTTTGTAATGTACCAATTTCATTAAAATTTATTTCTCTTCATATTGATGTTATACCTGTGCGCAAATTTTTAATGTGCTAAGAAGATATTTTTTAAATATAACTCCGGTTTTTATTGTGCAATTGCATTGATATTTTACTCGCAGACTCTTTGC
>JAHWFO010059370.1:1506898-1518747 GCA_023313115.1 Rhysida immarginata
CAATAAAAACAGGAGCTGTAAGCAACCAAAATAGAGTCATACATTTGTTCACGCCCTGTACTTCAACGTATTAGAAATTATACATGCGGAGAAATTTGGGAAGCGTGCCTTGGTGATTGCGGAGCGCGACTCTCCTATTCTTTAACATGGCAATGCGTTTCTACAACCTCTGACAAAAAGTTCGGTGAATGACGTCACACCCTAATCTGTGCGAGCTTTACGCGAGTAACAATGCATGTGAATACAAGCCCAGTCATTGTTTAAGCAAGTTCAGAGAGGTCACGCTTGTGCGTGCAATGGTTTAGCAGATGCTCGTTTCTTCAGTTGAAGGTGTAGCGTGCGCACGTAACTGTGGATAATGGATCAAAGAGGAACACTGCCGTAATCGTGCAACAGTTTCTGGCCAACAAAGGGGTCGTATCCATAGCTCATCCACCTTATTCACCAGACTTGGCACCGGCAGACTTTTTCTTGTTCCCACGCCTGAAACGGGCCTTAAAGGGACCAAGATTTGCGGACATTCCAGACATTCAAGCAAATGTGACACATGAACTTAAAGCCATCCCTAAGGAGCTTCCAGGGCTTATTCACCCGATCCCAAAAGTGTATTGCCTTCCAAGGTGATTATTTCGAAGGACAATAAAGTTAAATGTGGCTCTATCTGTTTTGCATTTTGTTGTGTGAACTCATTCACCGAACTTAATTGTCAGAGGTTGTATAACGTTCCCGCAAGCGTCTTTCGACAGATATCAGAAAATGAATGAAAACGCAGCAGTAATCTGTTTTCAGTAATCTAACGTGTGGAACATTAGGATACGATAGAATCTCGGTTGAGAAACGCTACTCTAATTTTTTTTTGACATGTTTAATGATTAGGTTGTGGAAATGCAAACAAAACCGCTTCATGGCAGATTTTCCATCTCTAGAAAAAGTTAACTGCTTCAGTGCAGTGGCTTAAGGCTGGGACCCTGTTTCCGAGACAGAAGGTTTCATGATTGCAATTCAAGATCAAGCCATATCAACATGAAATCATTAAAAGTATATACACAAAATAACAATTGATATGACAAATGTCGACTATGTAATAGAGAATCGAATACAATTCGACACAATTCCAGGATGTGCTATGCTCGCCATAACATACTATTTTCACCGTCATAACCTGTTTGCAAAATAATCCATCAAATTCTGGCTGCAGACTTCAGGCAGCTAAATGAACAAAAATAGCCCCGCACTATGATACATGCCGAAAATTGTGCCTGAAAATGAAACAGCGAAACTTTATTGGGACTGAGAAGTTTTCAATAAACTATAACTGGTAATAGACCACAATTAATATTTATTGAAAAACCTTCCAAAACAGCATTTCTCATTGATTTCTCCCATCCATTAGATCATTAAAATTGAACAGGAAAACTACAAAAAGCAGACTTGAAAAGGTCTAGACAATTCCAGTAGTGATCGCTGCCAATGCTAAATTACTCCTCTCCTCACTTTTTAAATTTACTAAAAATAAACAAACTTGAAATTCCCAAAATAATTATTCTCCAAATACAAAGATCAGTATCTTAAAAACATGTCAAATAACACGTAAATTTTGAATCAGCCTCAGCAGGAATGTGTTTCCCAATAAAGGGCTATATTTTCTTTTAACTTCTAGTGTGATAATTCCAAACTTTTAATTTAAAGAAAAAATATCACTAATAATGTAATGCTCCGCTCTTTCTTTATCTGGTACCGAAACAGGAGGTCGATCAAAGCTGTTCCCGAAAGAACTGAATCTAAAAGAAAGGTAACTCTAAATTAAATAATCCTTAAACTGAGTAGTAAACTTAGAATAATTAGTAAGTTAAGAAGATCCCCTTTACCCATACTATTACTGTGAATAGATCCAGTACGGAAAGGCAAACAAATTGCTGGATGCACGGTGTTCACTTCGGGGAGGACATCCAGTGAAAACATCCAGTACAGGAAGGAAATTTCTTAAATTCTGAAAATTTTAATAAAAGAAAGGGAAAATAAATTCGGCCGAATAAAATATTAAAAAACATTTGAAAGGATTCAAGGGAAGCAAAAGTTAATTCGAAGGAGAATATAAATTAATAAGTATGCCATTAAGTATCTTAAGGAAACTTTTAATCTCATCTAAATACACAAATACTTATAAATATCCATTTTCAAATAAATATATTTTTTATACTGTCTCGTCTTGAAGCACTCTAGATGCATCAAAGTGCAATTATCTATACCTGAAGGAGCTTGTCTAAGATGATGTGCTCATATAGAACAGCACTATTGAGAAAATAAATCTCATCTAACAGTCAAAATCATTTAGCACAAAGGAGTTCACATCGAGGAAGATCCCAGAAGAGCATTAAAACCATCCACATTGAAATCAGGATCCAAATATGAGACCTGGGGGATCGAATGACTAGTCTTTAAACCAGTGTAGTCCCAGTTCAATTGATTCGTTACAAGCTCCGTGTTCAATGTTGAATCTTTAAAATTGGCGTAGAGGCCATCGGGAAATTACTTCTGATGGGTGTAGGACAGGGGTTCTGGATTGCGTTAAGTAGAAGAACGGGAAAACAAAAGGAAACAAGTAGGAAGAAGGTAGACAGAGCCAACAAGAGGCGGAGGAGGGAGAAACAGGCTTCGCCAAAACAGTTTTCATATTGGTGCACGGAGAATTAAAGTCGGTTGCCCCCCGCTGTGTTGGTTGATAACTGTTGTTACAGACGCTTTCTTGGCTCATGCATTATGCATCCGATTGCTGCAGGTTGTGCATGGTAATTCAATTTGCCACCGACTATGAATAATGTATAGTTTCTTGGGAAGGGTGAGTCGGGCTGCCTGCCTGCCTTCCTTCCTTCCTTCCTTCCTTTTCTTGGCGCTTCTTTTTTCTCTCTACTCTTCCGGCCAAGCTATGTCGGGATCGGTTACTCTCGTCCTCTATAACGCGTTGGGGAATCAAAGGAAATTTGATTTCAATTGTTGACATAGCCCTATCCAATGAAAAAGAAGAAACACAAACGAGAAAGAAAGACATTGACGAATTTGAAAAAGAAAACCATAGGAAGGCATCTTCCCTTAAAAATAGCTGATGGGATCCTTAGAGCAAAATAAAATATTTCAACTAGTCTCCACAATTGCAATAATGAAGAATCGACGTGTAATATTTCAGCATAAATAAAATTATGAAATGAATTTGAAGACAATGTAAGTCGGAAATAAAAGAAATGACTTCCAGGAAAGATTACATATTTATACGAATTAAATATATAATCGCTATATGTGAAATGCCCTCTCGAATAAGAACAGGTCATTAAATTATTGAATACTGCCTGGACTAATTTATTGAACTTGTTTATAAAATTTCTTACTTTAGATTTACCAGTGTTTCCGAAATCCTACCTAAATTGATGTCTACAATATGTAAAGGTGTAGGTTATTACTTAAAGTTTCAAATTTTCCACAAGACAACTATGAATCTTGGAGTACTACTAGTACTTCTACCTAGTTTTTTTTCTATAAAAATTGAACACAGGGTCTTACCAGGATTTTTGTGTCTCGTCCTTCTTTTCTTCTACATCTGTTGTTAGTTTTTCAACATAATAATTTAAATATTTAACACTCCTATCAACAATTTATTTAATAATCATACGATTTAAGTATCAGGACCATGAAGAGGTACCCGAATTAGAGCTTGGAAAAACCCGAAGGAAAAATTCTGCGACCTGAATTCGAACCAGGGACCATGAGTATAACGCTCGTCGTCTCTACAAACGGGGCCACCGCGGACACGGGAGAGCAAAGCTATCCCCAATTGTCCATAGGATTAAAAGGTGTGAAGGTGAATGTCCAATGATAGGGTAGGTACCCGTCTTGCAGATCGGGAATTCCTCCTTTCCAAACCATCAAAAAGCTGATTGAATATTTATACGAAACTAATAATAATTGTAGTCATTGTTCCAAATATAAGTTAAGGATATGAATGGCAAAAACGGAAGGGAAAATTCCGTTTTAAAATCATTAGGTCGCGGAATCTTTCCCTTCCGTTTCTTCCTGTTAATATCTTTATCATATGTTTGGAGCATTTTTATTTATTTATTTATTTATTTATTTATTTATTATTATTAATACATAATACAATAGACCTGAACCAGTATGGCGGAACCGATAAGGTAGGTTTCAGGCCGTGGGACCAACTAAAATTAAATACAGGTAATTGGCAATGGCAAATAGAGGAAAAAAAATTATTAGAGCATCGGGACGATAACCCGAAGGTCCCTGGTTCGAGTCCAGGCCGTGGAATTTTCTTTATTATTTTTCTCTATTTTCTTTATTATTTTTCTTAATTCATCAATATCGGAGGTAATGACGTGAAAAAATCCTCCAAAGACCATTTTTCCAATTAGTATAATAAAATTATTACTTTAGTATGAGTATTCATCATCTTTCTGCTGATTTGGAAAGGAAGAATTCCTCGGGTTCTTGCGCTAACATTGGGAAAATATTATTATTCGAAAATATTAAATTTCCTGTAAATAACTACATATTCACAAAATCACGCTCAAAATGTGAATAAAATTTAATTTGATTCTAAGATAATTTGAGACTAACTTGTGAAGCATTTTTCCCTCTATCAAATGTGTTTAATAAACACCCTACTAGATTTTTTGGGGTATTCATAAAATTAGGCCTACACCTTATGTGTGTACCTGAATCGATCTCTCAAATTGAATTATAGGAGAATCATAATTAAGATAGACAGAAGATGTAAAAATCTCCATTGCGTAAATTTTAAATGTGGATTGCCTGCATCAATAAGTAAGCAATTTCAGACGGCGAGTAAAATTTGTTGAACAGCTTATACAATGAGAATAGAGGAAGGTAAGTAAAATAGACATACCCGGTAATCCGATTAATTTTAGGCAAACATACAGTTGAAAGCCCTTTAGATAAAAATATTCAAAGGAAGCAGTTTCTGCAAGCGTCTGAAGCTATAAATTTTAGAGATAAAACGCAATAAGCCCAACATTTGAGGATGGAATGGCAATTTAGAGGTACAAGTGACTCCTAAATCAAAAATCTGCCTAATTTTTTTACTAGTCTAGAATTATTTTATAATAAGTATAATTAATGGGTAAATCTCATCAAGTACATTAACCTAACCTTACGATTAAAATCAGCCCGGGATGGGAAAATTTGTAATTTGAATTTTGTAGATTCTCTGCGTCAATTACTTACATTTTAATCTTTCTAAGCATCTAATATTAATAGATACTGTCATTGAATTCAAACGAGTAACCTCGGATTTCTGAAGAAATTAAGAATGAGTTGGCTTTGCACTGCTATTAGTCGAATATCAATAGCTAGTTTGAGATGTATATAAAAGAAGAATCAGACTATTAGTTTTCCACAATATACTGTATACAATTTAAGTTATGTAAATTTTGAAAAAAATGTTTCACTATAATAGATGATCTCATTAAATCATTTAAAAATAATCTACACCTTGATACAGATTAGCGAATTTATTATTAAGAAATTAGTAAATGAAAACTGGAGTTAATGCTCCAAGAATAAGATAATGAAATTATTGTTAATTTCCTAATTATTTTCTTTTATTGAACCGATTTTTAAAAACGGCATAATTTTTAGTGCATCCTTAAATTAAAAATATGAAAGTTCTAAAAATAATTCACGATTTAATGTTTAGAGATAAAAAACAGGCATTAAACGTGATCATTTAGTGTCATTTATAATGCGCCCAGAAACGAGAAACTGGATACAAGAAACTTGCCACGAACAAGGAAGTTTGGCTGTCCTTGTTGGACCCTTACTGCGAATGAATATTTAATTCGAGCCGACCGACTACGATTATGAATGCATGTAGGCCACATCTGCATTAGCTTCCATTAGATTCAGCAGCAAGAAAGACGCATTTCCGCGCCCAACTCAGGGAATCCGTTGAAAAACAAAGTGTAACATCATCGTTAGCGTGCACCAGGTAGAGGTGCACTAAGCATTACACAGGCAAACCTAAGCAGACCTACGTACAAAAAACATCACCAGCGAAGGAGCAGGGGGAGATAGAGGCCAGATGTTGGGCACTAATGGGATTAGCCGAGTTTGCAAGAGGCACAGATTGCTCGTGCCACGTGTTAACAGCCAGGGTTAAAAGCGATTATTCCTGATAATAACAGAACGTTTATGGTTAAGTCTAAATTAACCAGAAACCAATTCTGCTTTAAGCAAAAAATTCCAAGTGTGGTTTTCAAAAACTATTCAAAATTTGAATAAAAAATAATTAAAAAGTTAAATTTTTTTATAGGTCAGAAAAGAAAAGCAGAGAAAATGAACAAAGAAGAGTCTTGGGCACAAAACATTGATTCCGATGACAAGCAAGAAATACAACCGTAAAAAATATGCTTAACAAATTTAGAAAGAATCTTAAATTCATCTACGATTATGGTATTTAAAAAAAAATCATTTAATCTCTTATCGCATCCCTAATTATTAAATTCAAAGATATTTGATTGGAATTCCGTGATTGCAGATGTCATGATACAAAAAAAAAAAATAGTTTAATTACTTAAAAAATTCTTGAATTAATAATTGATATAACAAGAGGAAAAGAATGAGAAGAACAAACAAACAAGAAGGAGGTGATGGTACTTTGCACATGTATAATTTACATTTAATCTCATTAAGTGAGCCGAGCTTTTCTCTTCAGCCATTGCGTGAGTTTTGTTCAGCAAAACTTTTCAGCGAAATTCTTTTTTTCTCCCCACCCGCCTCTTACAAAGAATCTTTTCTTTGTTATCCGAGAACATCCAAACTTTTCTCACATCCACCACCTCCTCCTCTCTAATGTTAATGTTTCGTGTGAGAAAGCAGCTAAACGAAAAACGAACACAAGTTTAAAAGGAAAAAAAGAGAAAAAAACCACGACATCGAGCACGGGAGGATACCTCAATTAAAACAGATCATTCAAATTTACTATGTTGTAAATAGTAACACCAAAAAATCCACAAAATAATATTTAAAAAGATTCATTTACGTTGCTTGCCTCGCTGGTTTGGAAATCGTTAAAGTTAAAAAGGAAAATCGAGTTTCTCTCACGAGTGAACGCCATTTTACTCATTACTTGATCGTGTTTAAAATGCGGGCCCCCAAGCAGGCTCAGAGTCATTACAGTAGAATGGCGAGATGGTTTGTATCCATTTCCGTTTCAGTCTTTTCTACAGTGTCATAAATTGTACGTTAAGCAGTAGAATAAATTTTTTTATTAGAGGGTAGTATGTGTATTTATTCCCATACAGAATTAATAACGTTGGTGGCTCCTTCATGGGCGTTCCCTCCAAAACAGATAAAATGAATCGGTACGTGTGGGGAGTAATATAAATAAAAAAATTACAAGTCATTAACATAATAGACTGAATCACTTATATACCGTTGCTAGATGGCTTGTAGGCTTTTATTTGATTTAGAAAGCGGGGAGGGTCAATGAAAGAATGGGGAAAAATGTCTTTTATAGTAATTTCATTTACATTTCATTTCAATAAACAAATGGGACAAGCAGGTCGAAATAATAATTTATGCTCGTTTAATTTTATATAAAATCGATCCATTTTAAGAGGAACATTTGTTCATCAAAAATTTAGCAGCAATCTTAATCGCGAAGTTGCTAAACATATTTCAGCATCGGGCAATTCCTTTAACAAATAATGTTGACTAACGTGATACAAATTCAATAAAAATTTTAATCACCATGAACGCATTTCGGCAGCCAATCTGCTGCCTTCTTCAACACGACTGATACAGAAAATAATGTGCCAACAAAAATGAATTCCCCCGAGAAGGGTATAGAAAAGTAGCGGAAGCTCCAAGATCATCTAAAGTATAATTTCCCTTTTATCCGCATTTTAATCCCCATTTTTTAAAATCAAAATATTGATTCTCTAACATAATATTTAGAAAATCGAAAAAAACTCTACCTCCTTTCGTTTATCATCATTTCCGATAGAATTGCATATCACATGTCATATGTTTGGACATGAGTGCTATCTGTATAACTCCCACAGCACTAGGACAATTTGGCCCAAACTTTAAAGTAAGGTAGATCTTGCCTAGAGAAATCTGCATACCGAATTTCATTTTTACATACCCATTTACCAAATGGTCTCCTCTAACTCTCACCCTATTAATTCCCACCCTATTAGACCAATCCAAATCAAACTAAATAGTGAAGTAGGTAAGCTATATGCCGAATTTCACTTTTCAAAAACTGTAGCAAATATGAAGGGGCAGAGAGACAGACACTATAAAACCAGTAGACGCTTTCACACTAACGCGAAAGCGCGCATGCGCAATAGAACTTTCAGAGGGCAAGAAAATTTAAAACGGCTGCACAACACGCCAACCCTGTGATAAACAACGACTGCTACGAGATGACAGTAACGGTCGAGACCGACGGCTTTACGTACCCTCCGAAGTACGGGGGGTACAACGATAGAAATCACTGGTAGGGGTCCAGCCAGGGCATCCAGCTTTGGTCCAATGCATGAGTCTCACATATCTGTGTTACCTCGATGCTGGCGCCAGAAGCCGTCTCACCCAGCAACAGGTCCATCACGCCACTGGCTGCCACCCAACCAGTGACTGGGCGCACCAAAGGTTGCTTAACTTCACTGAACAGTGAACTGATCAGTGAGACAACTAGACCACGACCACCCCCTATCTGGGGATGAATGATAGCAGCATTATCTGTTGTAGCATTATCAATTTTCTACTCCATGGCTGTAGTCACGTTTTCTTTTTGTAACTCCAATATTTTTTTGAACTGGAATCATTTTTGTACATTTTTTTGAATGTCTAATTTGTACTTCGCTGCTAGTAGATGAAGATCGGTCTTCTTAGTTTTATTAAATCTTTCTCTTGAAACACAAACTTATTTTTGTCGTTTTAGACATAACGCCAGCGCTTGCGATGCATTCATTAACCAATCTTTCTCTGCGCTTTGCCCTCCGGAAGCAGTACAGCGCATGCGCCAGTGACGTCCTACTCCTTTCTGTGTAAGGGTCCATAATTATCTCCATTCTTCCACTACTTAATAAAGAGTCCGAATTTGGCACTTATTCCGATGCATGATCCACTTCCTTCGCGGGCGGCACTTCTACAATCACCACTTGGAAGCTGGGATGGAGGAGTTCTCGAAGGTCAAGAACAAGTAACCGCCGCGGGATCGAAGAACGGACAGAATAGGTAACTTTCGTTTAAAGTTCCAAAAAAACAAAGTGGTGAATAATATTGAAAAACTCATGACTCAGCTTTTGTTAAGCATATCAAAATTTATAAAAATAAACTGGAAGTTGTTTTGATTCAAGCTCTACAAATAATCAGTAGTTTATAAATACAGATTGAAAATAAATATTCACCGAGTAAGAATTCTTCAGAGAAGTTCTTAAAAGAATTTTACCATATACAAAAAATTCTTAAAATGCTCTGTTAAAATTAAAGAATTAAAATGCTCAGTTCCCACCTTAAAATAACTGTTATTAACCAAAATACAATTAAACTGCTCTGACATGCGAATCGTTCTCTCCTACCTTAGATTCGCCACAGGTTTCATTTCGCTAATGTTGGACAAAGATGAACGAGGGAGCATTTCGGACAACGTTTGGAGAAGACAGAAGCCATGTGAAAATTTTTAACTGCAAAAAATAAACGATTATATGAAATACTCAAGTAATTTAATAAATTGATATTAAATTTTTAATGAACAAAAAAATTAATTCTACGAGAAATTGCGACTTGATTACTTTTTGCATCATTACGTAAATCAAGGATGATTCATAAGTGACTTAAAGTCCTTCCGGGATTTTGGAAGTCGATAGAACAATAACCATAACAAACATAGCGGAAACGCCCGTATCAACGGATATAGAACCTCTCAAAATTAGTAATATGCACCATGGCGTACTTTAGTTTTGGCTGGAGGGTAGTCATAATGCGGGGCCAGCCTGTTGTTAAAAATTTTAATATCATAAACAGACCTTTTAATTGTATCGTCCTTTTTGATGAAATTGTTAATTTTGTATTCTTTTATGATTTTTCCAGTTTTGTATTATGAAGTCTCTATCAACTTCATCAATAATTTGAGGCACGGGACTCAAAAACCTGGGCCTTATGCAGCCGCACCGCCTCGGGCCGGTCCTGATAACGAAAACGTGGAATTTCAGACTCTCTCTTCTTCCGTGGCCTCCACGGAAATTGGCCTGTCTGATTTCTTTTTCTTATAGGTTTACATCAAAGATCACGTGTTCGTGCCACGTGATTTAGCCTTGCTTCGAGAGATAGCTCATGCAGTCACCTGGCATCGACCGTCAAATGTTTGAACGTGTGGAGGGAACTTGAATAAAGGATTAATGTCTGCAACACCATCAAGGTAGACATCTTAAAAAACCTGTTAGTTACGTACAAAACTTGGAGAGATTCTCAATCCATTGATAAGAGCGTTTCTGCTATCGAGTTCCGAAACACCGGAGGGACTTATACAAAACCTAGTAGATAGCAATCAAACTTTTTCGATTTAGCATTTTATTAAGAAAAATGTCTCGAGATATGGAAAATTTGCTCCCTGCTCTTGAGGAAATCAGCGGAACATGACTTAATTCCCTGCCTCGAGAGCCCGTCAAAAAATCTCGACGCCGAGGGTAGATTCCAGTCTCGAACGAATCTAGATACCGCAAAATTTCGTTAACCTGTATTCCGTGCAGAATTATTCAAACTGTTTTGTGCTTGAATGTGTAAATACACAAATTGATAGAAATTAAAGTAATCCAATCGCGAAACTGGTTCCGAATATCCTTCACACCCCATTCACCTTGTGACGTCCGGACGGACCGAAAAAATGGCTTCCTTATCGATCGCAGGGGAAGGAAATGAAAGTCTTTAGTACATTTTATTAATTTTCAGTTCGAATTCAAATTTATTTTTAAATATGCGAGGTGATTATTTATACCTTCATCTTTCGTTTTATGTATAAAGTTGTATGTGATCTAGAATTTATCTTTAAATATCTCAGCAGAACTCTACAATTTAACCTAAGATAAGAAATATCCTTTATTAAACAATTTACTTTAGCTATGTAATATAGGAAATTTTTTGGCAAGATCTCTTGACAGTTGACTGTTGTCTTCAAGCATATCTCACCTCACCCGTTTTATCTCTGGTATTGGTCTAATCGTTTTCTTGGCAACGTTTCTTAAAAAGGGAGAGAGAGAGAGGAGCGGTTTCAACCTAAAGTTGCATTTTGTTTTAACCCTTATTTCACTGATATCGCCTTTCTGTGCGTAGCTAATGCATTTATTTCCTTTAATTCCTCCTTCTCTGGCCATCGGCGGTGTTTCTCGTTCCCATTTGGCGCGTTTTAAGTGCGGGCGATAAATTGATGAAATTTCACTCAGCAAAAACAAAAAAAAAAAAAAAGAAAAAAAGAAAAAAAAAGCAGATTCAAAGGAAGGTTATCAACCACTGCGATGGAGGTTCTTCTCTTGCCAATTTATTTATTTCGCTTTTCTCTATTTTGGAAAAATCCGAATGAGAAGACGAAAGTTTTCAAAGGACGAGAGGGAATTTATACAAGAAGGGTGTTGTCATTGGGCTGGGTTAATAAGAAAAACAGAGCCAGTTAAACGAGCTTACAACACGGCGTAATTGTGTTCCGTTAACGAAAGTAATCCACGTAATTAAACAGCGAAAGGCCGGCGAAATTGCCTTCGAGTCCCGTTCCAACTGTCGGTGGATCAGCGATGGGGAAGGGGAAAGGATAAGTAATTCAC
>JAHWFO010059370.1:1523747-1557463 GCA_023313115.1 Rhysida immarginata
TTTCGAGTTATTCTGCTTTGTCAACTTAAAATTTACACCCTGTATATCTTTATGTTCGTTCATTTATAAAACCTCCAATTTGATATTACAGTTATCGACCCCTATTACGATTCGACGTAACCTTGATAGCCATAATTATAACACTCGTATAGCAAATGAGATACGACCTCCTGTCTCTTTGTTTAATTACCGAAACCGATGCGTTTCACACGTCGGTATAAAATGCTGGGCTTTTCTGCCTTCGGAAATTCGTACACTAGCTCCTTATTCTCGTTTCCGGAGAATATTACGTAACTTTTGTTTTCAGCATATTCCATCAAATCTGAAGCATTTCCATTAGGATTTCTCTCTTTGTTAGTATTTAGGTATATTCAAACTGATTTTTCCCTTCACAGATGTTAAGTTATTGTTTCGATGCGCTCTTGTAATCGATTGTTACTTTAATGTTTAGTTTTCTAGTCAGTATTTCTCACTTAATTCTAAGCTTTAGATAATTATATCATTATATTGAGAGTTAAGCCAAATTAATCGACCTTTTATTTATATCTGGTCGTTTCATCTTGTTTGATTTTACTATTGTTTTGTATGTTTGATTAATTATTTATAGTTTATTAACCCTTTGTTTATTTTATTTTATTACTGTATTGTGCCGTGACCACCGAGAGAGAAGGCCTCCGCAATGAAACTGAATACATTGTTGCATCACATAGTGCATTGTTATTCGTATTTCTACCAATAATAAGCCCTGAATTTGCACTATCTATGATGATGTAACAATGTATTCATTGCGGAGGCCTTCTCTCTCGGTGGTCACGATTGTGCCCGCCTGGCCTAACTTGTCGGTTTTCACCATACTGGCCTCGTTGGGCATATTGTAATTTTTTTTAACCTTTTCCTCTAACCCGCAAAATCGTTCTATATATATAAAGAAGGATGTTTGTGGGTGAGTTTGTGAATTTGTTTCTTATACAAATCTACAGTTTTATTCCGATCTTGATGAAATTTTGCAAACCTTCAAAGCATGAGGAATGTCACTGTCTACCTCAGATTTCGAAAAAATAATAATTATTGATAAAAAAAAAATCGATATTCATGGTTATGGCAAGGCATATTAATGAGAAATATCTCATGACCAACAATGCAAGGCAAAGTTTGTGCAATATAGATAAGTTTCAATTTGTAACAATGCATAGAATTCCTGTTATTCAGGCTTTTCTTAGAATTGAGAGTTCTTAGTACTTAACAATTTCTTGAAAATCTTTAAAAATGATCAGTACCTGGAGATAATGGAGAGTTAGCAGACTATTGACAAAAAGTGGAAAGACGACAGAGGAAGCACTTCTTTAGCTCCGTGCTGTATTGAGCAAATGGTAAGCAAGCAAATAGAAGAATCGGCGAGCGCTAGACTACACAAGGTGATGAATGGCCAAGTTTTGCTTCAAGACATCGAGAGCAGAATGGGAATTGCAACAACATCAAGTGTACATCTAAAGTAAGATTATGTGACTAAGAAATTATTTAGACTAGCAGTGACATACTTGGAGAGGTCCATCCATTGTGAGCCTTTAAAAAAATTTTTTCGAATTTTCATTAAGAATTTTTATTGTATTAATTCTAAACGTTTTCATGTGTTTATTTTTAAGATATTGCAAAATTTAATCAAAAAAAAAAAAAACAGAGTCCGAGCCACGCCGGGGTTATTACCTAGCTTATTTGGTAGCATAGCAGATCCAAACATTTCATAAAAATACATTTGGATTATATTCTATGTGAATGTAAATATTTTGGAAACTGAGATGCTGATAATGCGATGATTGAACGGTGGTTTCCTTGAACAATGAGCATAAACTGAGATATAGTGACAGGACATAAATAAGGCAGCGTTTACTGAGGAGGCAAAGGAGTCACACGTGTCTCCCTTGAGCTCCCTATCAAACGTCCAAAGGCTATACGGGTATTGGAAACATCTGAACAACAGGAGTTTCGAATAGAGCAAGAGGGTATACGATCTACGTCAAGGGCAAGAAAAAGTTGGGTCCAAAGTATCCAGTGATGTTCCTCGGTGGTGAACATGGACATTATTTTAATCTGAGGCAAGTCAAGAAGAGTTTAAATAAAGTCCCGGTATATTACCTAGAATTCCTGTTTTTCGGATTTTTCGTAGAATGGATAGTCCCTTCGCTCTGTGTTGTATTGATTGAGTTATTTTTTAACCAATTTGGAGTTATAATTTAACTTTTTGAGATTGTTCTGTTTACCTACAAGTGTAATTATCCCGGGCAACGCCGGGCCCTTTGCTAGTAAATAAATAAAAATAAATAAAATAATATAAAATTGATAAATCCGAATACGTGAACGTTTTTTTCCCTATCGAAATGGTCAGCTTTAACTTGATGATAAAAATAAATGCATTATATTCTATCTGTACGTAACTAATGGCTACTATTATGTATGAACTTGCCATTATTAAAGCTTTCAATAAACAATATCTATACTTGTAAACCTCAAATTTTTAAAGTTTTTTTTACTTTTGTCCCCTTGTATAGCGATTCAGCCCATTGTGCGCCTTCCAGGAATTATCACCCGTACTCTCTTTTTTTATTAATCGATCATTCCATTCAAGCTTTAGATACATGAAAGGAAAGTTAATTATCTAGGTTTTACGTGAACATTACAGATGGTTGTCTAGCTTTGCCCACAAAAACACAAAATTAAAGACTGGTAGTGAGTAGTAAAAAAAAAAGATGAACGGTTACAAATTACAAAGTGGATCTGCCCTCCCCTTGCCATAAAACTGCTATAAATACACTCCAGAAATAACCAAAAAAGGAATCTTCTAATCCACAAGGAGAATTGAAATACCGGATGCGCATTTCGGTTCCCAGGTATCCATCTTCATCTGTCTTAGCTTTTTACTTCTTACTTTTGTCTTTCTCCGCTGCAGACAGGTATCTGGTACCCGAAATACGCATCCTATATTTCAATTCAACTTGTGGATTAGAGGTTTCCCTTTTGGGTTATTCCATTCCACAGTTTTCGCATAATTTTTGTTTTTTTCTCCAGAAATAGCCACAATTCCTCTGTGGGAAGTATAGGGGGGAGGGGCTATTTTCATTTTCAAAAAGAGCACGTAGCATTTTCCAACCTGTTTTCGGCTTCAGATAAAATATCGCCCTCCCTACAGGATTTGGTCAACCAAAATAAATAGAAAACTATATTAAATGCATACTTCGTCCAATTTTCGACCCTGAGGGGGGCGCTGCAGTCCCTTAGTCCCACTCTCCCCCTGCTCCGAATTAACAAAACTCAAGAGATTTAAAGGAATTGCTCACTTAGGACAGAATGATTTAACTAAACAAGAAAAAATATAAATGCTGGTCGTAAGAGTGGATGTTAGCAGTCGCCTGTTCATCGCGTCTAATGGCCTCGATCCGACATCCTGTTAAAAGAATTTCTTAATAGCGGGAAATCACCTTAGACCTGGTCACAGAAGAGACTTCCGTTTCTCTCAATTGGAGAGATTCGATAGAGTCTCGCCTTCCTCTTCCGGGATCCACAGATTCTTCCTAGCGGCTTAACTAAATCGACGAAGACATCACTCGATCACGAATGTCTTCGCCTTGGTCATTCCCGAGTTTCCTCCCGCCAGTTGAACGTAACTTAAAACACAATTAAACAAATATGTTTTTATACCTTTAGTTTGGTAGCTGATAAAAGTTTGAAATTGTTACTAAATATCAAAACACAATATCTCATTGTGTCTTTTAAGAAATAAAGAAAATAAAATTGAAAGCATTACGAAACGCAAATACAGCATAATTCATTATAGAGAAGGGCCTTGCATTGCTGAGATCTAACAAATTAAGTAGAATAAGCAATAGTGAAACTATTTGTTTTCATTTTTAGCATTTACTTATCTCTTTCTAACGTCAATTAAGATTTGTTACGTAATTTTGTGGAAATTGTGAAACATTATTTGTTTATTATAATTATTTATTTTTACCTTTATTATATCATCGGACTATGGTAAGTAGCCTGTAATTGATCAGTTTAAAAAGAAGAGGTTTAAATTTGTATATTTTTCTTTATTATCTGTCTTCGGTTCTCACTTTCTTATGTAACTCTGATGTTCGCATAGCTGAAACGATCATCGGCTTTATACATAATTTCATTACTCCCGAAGACCGTCTTTCTAACGATTACTTATTTAGCTAAATACAATTATGTTACGACGAAGAACTATGAAGAGTTCATCCAGTAAGAAAAATGAAAGAAAAATATTTACAGCGCATCTAGAGAACAAACTGGAAATATATTTAATTCCATTTTCTTTTTCTTTTTTTAAACTATGTAATAAATTCTTAAGAATCACAATAGTGGTGTTCTAAGACCTCTCGCATAAGTGGAAATTTGCGCAAAATAGCAAACTTCATTAATTATTAAGTACTTTTTATACTAAATTATTTATCTTTTATATACTTAAGGCAAATAAACACACTCGCCAGTCGCAAAGAAATCAATCATATAGCGCTCTCCAAGAATGAAAATGAGTGCGGTTAAGTGAGATGCTGCGAGATTTCATATATTTGGAAAATGGCGTGCATTTAGCCAATTAAGAATGTTTATTTTACTTATTGCCTATATTTTTTTTTGAATTACCAGCAGCGTAAACTAAAAATCGCGTATAGCGATCCCTACTGTATATATCTCTCAGTACTCTGTTCATGCACGTCAATGTACATTATAGCTATTTACTATTTATAAAATAACACTGCCTTTTTCTGGAAAGTCAAGTGAAATTAGTGGTCCCCTTGTAAAAGAACCTGAAACGGAAAACGCGTGAAAATACGAATAATTTTATTACAAAGTTTTTACAAAGTTACACATACACACGTTTTTTGCCTTATTTTTCGACATTGTCACCCTGCTTTGCAACACCTCAGATTTCAGATCCACGTATTGTATCCTCCATATGAGAGCGGGCGATGTTGTGGAGCACCAATACTCCTTGTGAGAGAAGTCCCCGGCGTTTTGATCGTATGGCAGGCTTCAACTTGCTTGCCAACATATCACTATATCGAACACTAGTCACAATTTGGCCCTTCTCCTAGAAATACACCAATATAGGACCTGCCATACGATCAAAACGACTGCTTTCCCACTCTGGTGTTCATCACTGACATTTTGTCTTCCGTTTTTGAATCTTTCCACCCATTCATACACACTCCCGTTATTTAAACTATTGTCTCCATACTGAATCTTCATTACAGAAAGTTTCCCTCCCTCTAACCACAAAAAAACGAATAACGTTGTAGGAACTACTGCGCAGGCGCATACTGCTCGATCGTCACGACACTTGCATGGCATATTGCTAAGGAACCGATTTGTGTCGAGTAATACAATTTTTCGTTGTGCATAAATTTCCATGTGAAAGCTATAATAAAATTCCTTGTTCTTTAATGACTTTTCCTAGTATTAATAAAACCTTAAGAGAGGGTTTGAAAAGGTAATACTTGCCATTTGTTAGCATTCCTAGAACGCGAACAAATTAAAACCCAGGTTAGTGCCTGAATAAATTTCTAACTCATCTCTTTTCTTCTAGGACAAGTGTCCAATTTTGAAGTTGTGTATCTCTCTTCTGACAGGAAACAGGCGAACTTTCCTATCTAATTCTCCATCTCCTCCTATTGATCCAGGAAAACATTACAGAAATGTTTGATGATTTCCTTCGTCAACCGTTGCTTTTCATCGATCATCGTTCAGAGGTGAAATCGCCTTTTGTTGTGAACACACACACACACACACAAACACACACATACATTCGCAGAGAGCAGACATACAGAGGCGAGAGAGAACCCCCTTTTGAAATATGTCGGGAGTTTCATCTCATTTGCGGATCCGACAACAGGCGCTATTTACATTGGGAGGGGTAGAGAGGCAAATCTGAACACGATTCGGAGAGCGAACCCCAAAACAAATTCCATCTCAACGCCCTTCTCCCGTCGCTGATTTATTGTTGCCTTTCCCACCTCCTCTCTTTTAATTCAATATTTCTGAGGCAAAATTCTCTGGCAATGAGATGGCTTTCACGCATCAATTAACAGACTGCTAACGCCATTTGCCTCCGCTTAAAAGGAACGGCGCAACGGAAACTCGCCAACTATTGTTTTTAAAATATCACATCATTAAAAATCCAAAGCCCCCAACACTCATCCGACAATAACCTGTTGGATGCGGAAGCGTTAATTAAATATGATCACACACGCTCACGCACATACACATACAATTGCAATGACATTTGGTGCCGCATTCCAATTCCATAAGGCAATAAT
Organism: Rhysida immarginata; assembly: GCA_023313115.1. NCBI lineage: Eukaryota > Metazoa > Arthropoda > Chilopoda > Scolopendromorpha > Scolopendridae > Rhysida > Rhysida immarginata. Next base: position 1,530,080 of record JAHWFO010059370.1, read on the forward strand.
TAGCTTCGAAGCGTGTGATTTTTATTTAAATAATGCTTCTGTTAAATTAAAAACGCTCTCTATAACAACGGAATGCTTCAATCTCGAATTCAAAATGCCCTACTCCATAAATTCGTTTATTAAAACGGAAACATTAACGCAGGAGTTTTGGTTACTTATCCGAAACCAAAGTTTCTGTTTTAATTTTCTGTTGTGATTTGATATCGCAAACATCTCTATTATCTTCCCTCGAAAGAAATCCCTCTGGCCATCGAAATCGAACGCCTGGGAATTACACGCATCAGCATCAGTCACAGTGATCTGCATTTATGTGAATTTCAATGAAATCACTGTAACATGTATTCAGCCTTTAAAACTTTTTACTTGACTGAATAACTACTTTTACTGAAAAAAAAAGGAAACCATTTTAAAATTTCACTTGGCTTGGTTAGGATATTCGGTTTAGCATTGCTTTCTTTGATTAGTAGGAAGTCGCAGGTCAGAGTTTCAGCAACAATAAAAGTTGTTAATCCATTTTAATAATCACAATAAAGTTTAGTGTGAGCAATTATCTGATGCGTGCCAATTTTCTTTGTATCCTGATGAAATGCGGAAATAAAAGCCGAAACTAGTCGATGCCACAATGGTTTCTCTAATGTTGTTCTGTAAGGCCTCCATTAATATCGTTAAATATTAAAGATGTGCATGAACATGGTATGCAGCTCTGCCAGTTACGCGAGCGCAGGGGAGGGCACAATCTGTGGATGATGTAAAAACCAGGGCACACCATACGCTCATGCAAACAAAAAAATTAATTCAACGTGTGCGCTACATAAGAGGGGGCATGAGAAAAATGATTAATATAAATTTTTTTAATAATAATGTCCTGTTTAGACTAAAATAAAGTTGAAGGTCCAACGATTATAAATAAAAAAAAAAGCCCCAACTGTGTCCAATCCCTTCAGGTCCTTTTCGCGTGACGATTCACATATAATGATGACAACAGAGCAATCCATACCATAAACGTTTTCGGGACCTGTCAGATTCCCTTCCTAAGGTGACAAAACATGAATTAGAAGAGAAAAAGAAAAAAAATACGTACATTTTTGTTCGGGAAAACTCAGATTTTTTATGTAAAAATAGATATAATTTTATTTGTAATTAATTATTCTATTTTTTCTATTCTTTAAGTTTTTTTTACTGTTTTGCAGACAGTGATTGTTGAGTATATATTGTTTTAATAAATGTTAATTAAAAAATCTCCACGTGATTATCACTGTCTGCAGCTAGTTGTCCCTCGCGAATAATTTTCGTGATCACGAGGATGTGTCCCACTATTGTTGATGTTCTTTCCGTGGTTACTGTTTTTTTTTTATTTCAGACAGACCACTTCCAGCTTCTGGCTTGACCGATCGTCCCTCCTCCTGGTCCTCCACGTCCTTACTAGCCTGCAGCATGACGTTCAACTTCCATTTATCATTTTCATTCCAATGCTCTGCAAATTACTCCTACCCTGCCGTTCGATGTTTAGTTTCTTATTGAATTTCTCACTTTCTCGCGGCAGCCATGATTCTTTACTGAGCAGCATTGTTTTGCGGGTTTTCCCATAAGGTAATAATGAAATTTCTTTTAATGCTATTTCAACAATAAGGGACGCCATGCTGCACATTTTCAATCTTATTTCCCATTAATAATTAATTATTATTTCGCAGTCTTTCTTTAGACATTAAATGGGAATTTTGAAATTTCTTTTCCTTATTCTTTATAAGGAATTGGTCTGTCTCAATTTTTTTTATATTTAATCTCAATTCGCTCAATGTAGCGATTAATATTTCTCGTTACAGTGTTTTGCTGTATTTATCGTACATTTAAGTATTTCTTTACTTTATTCCGAGAAATGTTTTCTTTTGTAATTGAGATCGCAATGCCTATTCCTCAATTAAATCGTATTGTATAGAACATTCCTTTGTACTCTTAAGTTTTGGGGTTCTTTCTTTTAAAGTACCACCCATTAAATTCTATTTATTTTGCTTCCCCCTCTGAACAATTTTAATCCTCATTGTTGAAACAGATCATCAATGAAGTTCCGCCACAAAGGATCACCTATGCCAAAAACAAAATTCAAAGCTGTGCTATCAGCAGACGAACTCGTGCTTACAGTATTCTGGGATATTCAAGATGTGGTGCATATGGAATTCATGTCTAAAGGCACTCCACAAATTCTGTAGGGTACTGTGAAACCCTAAAATACTTAAAGAACTAATTCGATGAGTTCACTACATATGGAGCAGCAGCCTCTTTTACACCAGTGCAATGACAACAGGATAGATACAGCGTCTTGGTTTTACTGTTGCTGATCATCTTCTCCATGCAGTCCCGACCTCGCACCATCCGATTTTCATCTGTTCCCAAAAAGTTAAGGAATACCTGAGAGGGTATCACTTTGATTCTGTTGATGAAGTGCAAACAGAAATGAAGCTGCGGTTTCGCAGCTCAAATGAAACAATAATTCTTTTCCTCATTTATTTTTAAGATTATCAGTTGTAAATTATGTAACTTTTTAATAGTTAAACTATATTACTTATTAACCCATCCAGGGACCTACCTCATTGGCTCAGCCATACTGGCCCTGGATAGCCATCTTGTAACCTTTCCTGAGATTAATAACAATTATTTAATTACTTTTCAAACCCACTTATCCGTTACGGTCGCGGGGGGGGGGGGCCCCCCCATGGGGGACCTCCAGCGATCGCGATCTTACGCCATCAGTTGTCCTTCATGGTAATACCCAAGCGACTCGAACCCAGATTCACCATGAAGTCTAGCCACCGGCTTAGAAAATAACAATGCCTAGGAAGGCAGTTTGCGGCATTCGTATCACATGGCCATACCAGCGCAACTGAGATCTCTCAATGCGGAGAAGTAGCGGCTCAACACCTAAAGACTCCCTCATTGTGCTGCTGTGCACTCTTATCTAATAGGTAATACCTGCCACACCTCTCAGAAATCTCATTTTGGTCGCTAGTACCCGCGTTCGCACTCTTTCGGTCATTACCCAAGCCTCATGACCATAGGTGAGAATGGGGGCAAAGATAGATTTGAATACGGAGAGCTTGGCTTTGTTACCCAGCTCGCGTTTCGTTACCACGGATCGCCACAGTTCACGCCTGACACAGCTTGCTGCACCGATCCGAGCATTCAATTCTTTTCATGCCGCCCATCACTCGTGAATGCAATTCCGAGATACTTGAACCTCTCCATCTGTCTCAATGGGATACCGTAACATGGAGCGCGCACTGAGCAAGCTGTCTTGAAAGGACCAGAACCTCAGTCTTAGTCACACTGATCTTCATCCCAGCTTCTTCACATCTGGCTGCAAACCGGTCTAGTGCATACTGAAGGTTGGTGCGAGAAGACACAAGGAGGACAAGGTCGTCAGCAAAGAGCAACCTCTCCACCAGGCATTCGCCCACACAAACACTCATTACCTCGGCTGCCCTGTCTATCCAGTCCATAAAATTAATGAACAAGATGGGCGATAGTACGCACCCTTGGTGGAGTCCAACATCCACGGTGAACGGTCTTGACTTAATGCCATTTATCCGGACACACATTTCAGAGCTTTCGTACAGAGACATGATAGCAACCAGTAATTGCCCAACCACTCCATACTCTTGCAACACTTGCCAGAGCTTCTTCGGAGGATCACAACTTTTGCATACTCCCAGGATTTCTCAAAGATTTGCCTTAGAGCAAAGATGTGATCCGTCGTGCTTCGGTCAGGTCGGAAACCACACCGCTCCCCCGACAGTTTGGAGTCGACTATTTCCCGACCTCTTCTCCAGACGCTTATACTCTGTCCAAGGAAAGAAAAACTGGGCGTGTCCAGTTAAATTTCCAATTTCAATTGTTAAACGGTGTTAATTTTATTTAGCAACAATGTCTAACAATTGAAATTGGGAATTTAATTAGACACGCCCAGTTTTTCTTTCGTTGAACAGAGTATAGCGTACACTTTCCCAGGAATGCTGAGCAAACAGATGCCTCGATAGTTGTTGCAATCTCTCTGATCTCCCTTTTTGAAGATAGGGTTCATAATTCTTGTCTGCCATTGCTTAGGGGCCTGGCCAGATAACCAAGCAACCTGACACACCCGAGTCAGCCAAAGGATAACATCCTGATTTAAGGCCTTTAACATCTCGGACCGGATTTCATCATCACCTGCAGCTTTGCCAGTCTTCAGGGACTTAATTGCCCATCTGACTTCTGCTTCGGTGATACTACTGTGACTATTCTCTGCTCCAAGGTGCACCTTATGTGCCTCAGTTGTTGCTGTCATCGGATTAAGAAGAGATGCAAAATATTCATTCCACCTATGCAACACGCTCTTCTCCGTTTTCAGAAGTCTTCCATCTGAACTCTTAAGAAAGAGACTTCTTTCCACGGAGGCGGCGCACGGTCTGCCAGAATACTTTGCTTGCCGAACTATAGTCTGCCTCCAATTTCTCCCCGAACTTCTCCCAGGTCTCGGCTTTTTTTCCTATTTTTATCAATAACTGTTGATAGGGTCTTTGCTGCGACTTTTCGCGCCTTAGTGTACCACACTCGACTCGAAGGTGACTTATTTGCAAGCCATAGCAAATAGGCTTCCTTCTTTGCCTTGACAGCTTCTTGGACTTCACAGTTCCACCATGCAGTCCTTTTCTCACCGCCCTGCGCCACACCCAGCCGCTTATGACCACAGCACAATGCAACCGAAGTAACACAGCAATTTTAAACAACTGCCACTCCTCTTCAACTGTACCACGACCACTGGGTAGTCCTTTGAAACTTGAAATGTTATATACGAGAAAATAAACGAAAAACGGAAAACACTACTCCACATAGATATTTTATTACAGACTCGGATGTACATTTCGAGTCACTGACGATGGATTTTTGAAATTCGAAATGTACATCTGAGTCTGTAATAAAATACCTATGTGGAGTAGTGTTTTCCGTTTTTCGTTTATTTATATGACGGTATCCACAGTTTCGGCTATTTTCCTACTTTTACTTTAAATGTTATCTGCAAAGATCTTCCTCACAGCTCTATCCTCCAATGCCTCCCATTTGATGCGCCACGTTTGTCTGGACCTAGTATTTCGTGGTTGGCATGGATTCGGAGAACCGCAAAGTACAGACAAAAAGGTCAGGGAATAGGTTCTCCCTATTCCCTGACAAGGTGGTGATCAGTTGATAGTTCTGCCCCTCTTCTTACACGAGTATCCAACACTGATCGGAATAAGTCAGCCGATACGATTACAAAATCAATCAGTGACTTCTGGTCCATTGCATCCCTGTATCACGTATACTTATGGACATCCCTGTGCTGGAAGAAGGTGTTTGTGATGGGAAATCCTTTGTTGCAACAGAGATCCAACAAAGCACCTCCCATTCGCATTTAAATCGGCGTCATCATTCCTCTCAATCACGCCTTTCCACGGTTGGTCATCAGTCCCTACGTGTGCATTGAAGTCGCCCACCAGGATGAATCTGCACTCCCTCTCCTGCTAAGAGCAGCATCAACTTCACCTACTCTATGACTGCATTCGGAGCATATGCAACGAATAGAGAGAGAGAGAGAGAGAGAGAGAGAGAGAGAGAGAGAGAGAGACCGACCGTTTCCCTATCTGAAGCCTCAGGAGACACAGTCTTCCACCTAAAGTGGGTCCAATCTGCAACATACTCTGCCAGCCGGGGACTTGTGTGTATCCCTACTCCCGTCTGGGCAGTCATGTTAGGGTCGACACCTTAGTAAAAGAGCTTCCACCCTCCTAAGTCCACACTTCCAGAACCCGGACGTTTCGTAGAGGTAATACCTATGATATCCAGTCGATATCGTTTGGTTTCCTCCACTAACTCGGATTTCTTTCCTGTCATGGAGAATTCGTTCCAAGCGCCGATTGACAGCACCCGATCCCGTTGTCGCTTTACCCGTTTCTCCTCCTGGGTAAAGGCATGCGCTGCCCCCGACCGTTTCCCCAAGCGCATAGCGAGAGCACTGGTCGGGCTTCTCGGAGGCATTGCTCCGAGATAACAGCCGGGAGACTGTCGACTATTTTTCGAACGGGAGCCTCTGCCTAACTCCCGAACACGGGTGACTTTAACCTGCGCCACATCCGATGCAGTATGAATTCTCTCATTCGTCGACTTCATGAGATATGTTTGTTTAGATACTCTTCGTCTCACTTCTCAACCATGACTTTCCTGGTAAGGGTGACCCTAAAGTAGCAGTGCTCCAACCAGCATAGCTCACAGAATCCCTGAAGCACCCAAACCCCTTAGCCACGGTAAGGGGACATCAACTATGGGGATTAATAACAATTAACAGGAATACATTTCTTCAGCAACCGTCGCTATTTATTTTTATTTATTTACTTATTTATGTATTTATTTATTTATTTATTTATTTATAATTGTTATTAATTTAAAAAATAAATAAATAAATAAAAATAAATAAATAGCGACTGAAGAAACTTATTCCTCGCCAGAGCGAATACGTGGAAAAATAATTATGTAGTTACTCGTATAAAGAGTAAGGTTGGGGAAATTTACCACTTTTTGTTTTACTCAAATAAGTATGCCCATTTTTAAATAAACAATTAAGAAGCATTACTTTTAAGCATGCCCTCCTATCTACAAGTATCTAGTGCTCTAAGTGCAGCCATTTTCACGTTAGACGAGGAAAAGGGTAAAACGCTTAAATTGAAAACATTTCCTCTCCACTGATTTCGATAAAAAGAAGGAAGGGGAGAGAGCACCGTCTTTGTAATTTTATTAATTAAATTATTCACAAAAATTCATTTGATATAGGGTGTCACGTTCTAAACATCGGTGAACCTAGGGTTAATGTGGCCTATGACTCGAGGCGGATACGACCATAACGTTGTTTCTAGGCAACACGGAAACGTCTGAAACCGAGAAGGACGGGAACAGATGAGAAGGCTTGGCAGAAAAGACTCAAACGCGAAAAAACATGTTTACTCTATCACAAGTGAATAACAGAAGCCGTAATACAGGCAATATTTTATAAGGTTGCCACTTTTTTAGATACATTTTAAAAATACACGTGGGCAATCGATACCAATATCAAAACATCAAGGAAATTAGAAGCAAATTTCAAGCGAATTACATCAAAACATTCTTCACTTCGAGGAGCTCTCGTCATGGATTTCCTATCTTTTTTAGGAATAGAGCAATATTTTTTACATATCAACTCATTTAGTTCTTTCCATTTTAAGTATGCTCTTGTTTGTTGTTTTTTGTTGTTCATAAAAGGCACAGAATATCACAATGAACCTAAAAACCCCTGCTTCGAAATATTCTCTCACCTTATGGTGAAGCATGTCATGAACTTCTTTTCTCCCATCCTTCGCCTTCCTTTCTTTTTTTCCTTTCTGGTTAACGCCTTCTAACAACCGTTCAACCTCTTGTGAAGAAAGTTTATTAAGGCGGTACAATGGAATGGAAGATGAGAGAGTGAGAAAGAGAGAGTGCGTGTGGTTGTGTGTGTGTGAGAGAGAGAGAGAGAGAGAGAGAGAGAGAGAGAGAGAGAGAGAATGCGGAGGAGAGTTGGGAACTGGGAAAGAAGAAACAAAATTCTTTTCTAAAGCAAACGTAACTTAAGGCTCAAAGAGAGTCGCTCGCTTCATCGAGAAATGCGATCCTAGGATTCCAATGTAGAGAGAAAAAATTTCTTCAATTGAATTGAATGGAATCCACTTGATGCACTTTTTCCCTTCGCTTTATTTTCCTACTCCTATCTACGTCAGCAGCTTCTCGATCATGTTTTTTATTTCCTTTTCCTTCCTCCCTCTCCCTCTCTCTCTCTCTCTCTCTCTCTCTCTCTCAAGAGAAAACGCTTATTTCCATGTTTGCAATGCTGGCTCGAAGCCGTCCCCAATCGTATTTAAAGCTAATTATTTATTTGAGTGCGAAGTTAATCTGTAATCTTAATTAAGTCTTCATTCCGAAAAGCGTCTTCTTTCGCGGTCAGTTCAGGTTACGAAGTTTCATCACCGACTCTGCGTCTTCATCTCCACTTGAATTCTTAAAGTTTGCTTGGAAAACGAACAAACGAAAACCTTATGCAAATTTAGGATACACTGGTATTTGATGAAAGTCTATAAACATTATAATTTAATCAATTATTGACAGGAATAAATATAATAAATATAAATTATACAAAAATAAAAACCGACTTTATGATGAGGTGTACGTAATCATAGAGATAGAAGGAAAACCAGAACAACTATTCCAAAAAATTACAATTTTGTAAGCATAAATGTAAACATCCGTATGGACCAACTTAGTGGTTGGAAACCAAAAACATAACACAGGGCCCTGGGTAAACAGGAGGTGAGTATTTTATGAAAATTAATATACAGGGTGTCCGAAAAGGCCGTTTACATATTTTACGAGCTGGTCTGTCAGACTATGATGAACAAGTTTTACATAGGAAGTTGTGTCCAAAAACGTGACCAGCCACCGCTAGAAGGCAATGTTCGCAGGCGTATTAGAAAGCGGAAAGCGGGTTCATTTCAGCCGAGGACGCTGCAGGAGCAGGATGCATCGGTTCATAATGAAGAATTGGTTGATATGCATTACGTTTACGGTGCCGTGGATGGAAATAAGACGCATGTACTGAGAGTGCTTCCCAAATAGACGTCTGCCAAGTCATCCATTAAAAGAGAAGATAATAATATACTGAAGGTATACTTCAAACAAATCGTGAATACAAAGAGAAAAGGGAAGGAAAAAATGGAAGCTAACGGAGTCAGTGAAGGATCTTGTCAGTCCATCAATCGATGTTTTAGGTTTGCAGTGACTACCCTGCGAAGTGCCTTTCGGTCTCTGCCCGACATAATCTTAGGTCTTCCGGTCCTGAACTGAACATTTGTCGGACCCTTAACTTTCCACGTCCGGATGACGTTTTGAACAGATGATTTGGAGATGTTGACGTCTCTCTAACACTTTTGCCTGCAAGGTAGCATCCAACAATTGTGCTCCTAAGAAATTATAAATGGAAACTGCAGACGATACTCCAATCATAAGAAAATGATATCAGAATAAATGGAAAGGAAAAAGACTACCAGATTGTCAAGATTCGTGGTCCTGGTTCGAATCCAGGGCGTAAAATTTTTCCTTCCATTTTTTTTCTGATATTATTTTTTGATTGGAGAAAAAATAATATTTTATTTTTCCGTCATTTTATTTTTTTTATATCATCTCCAGTTTCTATTTATAATTTCTTATGCGTGCTTATCAACTTTTTTGATGGTTTGGAAAGGAGAAATTCCCGATCTGTGAGCTGGGTGCCCGTCCTATCATTGGGCCTCCATCTTGACTATCTAGTAGTCTTAAGAACACCTGGTGACAGCCTTGCTGTACCTTCTTCACGTTGGCCCAAGAACCTCTCAAGATTGGTAGAGGTAACGAGCGTGATACTCATGGTTTCTGATTCGAATTCAGGTCGTGGAATCCTTCCTTCCAATTTTTCTGATAATATCAATTGTACTCTTCTCGAAGTCCGAAAGCTGCTTTCTTTGAGCTATTTCTACAGCATGCAAGCGCAAGCGATCTCTGTTGTGTAGTGTTGAGATAATAATAATAATAATAATTTATTTATTTTTTTTATTTATTTTAATATTCATTACATTCACGAGGGAGGCCGTGGCCTGGTGGGCTTTCACTGAAACACAACTTCAGTGAAGTTAAGCAACATCAGGCACGGCTAGTCACTGGATGGGCGACTGATCAGTGACTCAGGATCTTCACCCCCATGTTATTACACTACTGTTTATAAAAATCGCAACACCCTGATGGAATAGCCGAATCTGCATTAAATTTGGAGCATTTGCATATCATGGGTCAGAAAAGAAACCATTAGATTTTCAGGTCAATACAATGCGTTTTATTGTCACATTAGTATCGGGTGAAACCACCATGGGATGCAATAACAGCCTCTAAACGTCGTGGCATTGAGTCAAACAAGCTCTGAATAAGGGCCTGGGGAATGTCCTGCCATGCTCTGTCTACACGGGTATACAGTTCATCCACAGTTGCTGCTGCAGGAGTCTGACGAGCCAATCGATGAGCAACCCTGTCCCACACATGTTCGATTGGGCACATGTCTGGTGAACGAGCAGGCCAGGGGAACAAGGGCGTCTGATGTGCTTGGAAAAAGGCGAGGACATTTCTGGCCACATGCGGTCGGGCATTGTCCTGTTGGAATACAGCGCCTGGAAGGTTCTGCAGGAAGGGGATGACCTCGGGTTGCACAACTTCCCTGATGTACCGGTCACTGTTCAGATTGCCATGGATTCTGATCAGACGGGAACGGCCATGGTAACTGATTGCACCCCACACCATCACCCCTGGCGTTTGTCCTGAATGACGCTGCAGGATGCATTCTGGAAGGTCGCGCTCGCCACGATGTCTTCTGACTCGTATCCTGCCGTCATGGTGCTGCAAGTTAAACCTTGACTCATCCGAAAACACAACTTGTTGCCATTCAGCTTGCCACTGTTGGTGTTGATGGGCCCATTGCAACCTGAGGTGCCGGTGGTTTTGAGTCAAAGGAATCCGCAACAATGGTACTCGTGCCATCAATCCTCTGGAAATCAAACGGCGTCGTACAGTGTTTGTGAAAGTGGCTGTACGATCTGCTACACACATGCGATAGACGTGTCTGTCATCTCGCGGTGTCGTCGTACTGGGTCTTCCTGAGCCTGGTCTTCGGTGTGCCCTGTTCTCTTCGCTCCACTGCCTTTATGCACGCATAATTGTCGTTGCATTACGTCCTACACGAGCAGCAATGTCACGATACGACCATCCCGCTTCACGCAGACCAATTATGCGTCCTCTTTCAAAGTCTGTCAGCTGTTGATATGGTACCCTTCGTCGTCGTCGAGGCATGGTGTTCTTTCAAGCAATTACTCTGAAAATCTAATCATTTATACTCTGACCCACTGTATGCAAATATTGCAAATTGCATATGGATTAGACCATTCCATCAGGGTGTTGCGATTTTTATAAACAGTAATGTATATAAAATATGGTGCGATTGACCAAAAAGTCATAATTCCTAAAGTACGATAAAGATTTAATACTGCTGAAAAAGTTTTCTTTGTGTCAAATGTAAAAAATGATCGTAATCATCATTCAGGGAACGCGACCGTCATTTCCGGAAACGTCGGAAAAAAGGAAAAATAAATCAACATCAGTTTATTTATCTTAAATTGTTTGTACGCAAATAAATAAATACATTATCAACTCATTCCATCATAATATGAACTGAATAAACAGGTTCATAATACAAAAAATAAATTAAAGTTTCGTTTGTGAATTCACACCTAACATGATATCACGACAAATATTCGTAAAAATCCATACTTGAAAATTTAAATATCTTGATCAAAAATATTATCTAATTGAGAATTGCGTTTTGTTTTACTTTTTTAAGAGGAATAATAATATTTACTCCCGCTTCTGTTATTTTATGCCCCTTTTTCAGAACTATTTTAAAACACAATGCACTATCTACAGTATGTAAATTATAAACTAATTTTCTAATGCGAGTTTATTTTTTCGAAAACTGAAAACTGAAAATGCTCACCTCTTTGATTTTAATCCGTATACATCAATTTAGGACACTCTGTAAATACATCAAATTAATTTCAAAAATATTAAAATTCCGCATTTTCTTGATACTGGTTATTCGATAATGAAGGAGGCATAGCCCCCACATGTATCCGAATCTCTATGTGGATTTGAGATTTCCATTTTTCCTCGCTTTATTGCTATTGTCTCCACAGTTTTTAGGCTTATTCTGGTTACATTACAATGAACTATTTCCTTAGAATGTCTATAATGCGTGACTATCAACGTTCTTGGTGTCGTGTTTTCGTTGAAGAGGTCCACCAAATTGGTTTCGATGAAAGTGTTGAGAGGTCTGCTTAAGACGACACATGATGCCAAGCTATGAAGTGCAATAAAATATTCAGACACCCAAAATTTATAAATTTTCTTATTTTAATCGTATGTACGTTACGATTGGATACCGAATGCTAAATGCTGCTAAGTTTTCATTCGTTTCGTAGAAATATGCCAGCAGTAACCTTTTCAAATCGTCTTCCCGAGATTAGGAGACTCGCAATAGGCGACCTCGAAGGCACGCTTCTCACATTTCGGCGTAATTTCCAGAAAATTACATTTAGGCGTTTTTGTCCCATTCAAACAATATGCACTCACCTTACACAAAAAAATAATTTTCAGAAAAGTCGCGTTAAAGGCAAAGAGACCATAGCAAAATTCGACCTTTCTAAGATGAAGAATTTTAACATTTGTTAAGAACTTGTCGTCAAATGTCATCGAAAGAGATTTCAGAAATTCAAAAAAGATGGATGAGCTTTCTAATGTCAAGTAGATAAAAAAGGAAAAAAAATAACGATCAGTTTCTTCGTGCCCAGCAACTAGATATTGGAAAAGATGAAAGTAGAGGAGGATAGAAAGAGAACCGGGAAAAAGGGTACGAGTGGAGGAGGGAGATGGCAATGTGTGTGTGTGTGTGTGTGTGTGTGTGTGTGTGTGTGTGGGTGTGTGTGAAAAACCATTAAATTCCAGAAGCCCGTAATAAGCTTTTTCTTCTCTACCTGGGAAATAATAAATCATCGCCGTGGAAGCCCCCGCTAACGCACATCGTTCATCCTCTTGAGCCGGACGGACGGACGAAGGGAAGGGTGGTCGGTTGGTCACAATATCCTCGCAGATTTCCACCAACTCTACCCCCCCCCCCCACCAACTACCCCTTCTCTTCTTTTACAGTTTCCATTCAGGAGAGGTCATTTCGGGCTAAGAATTCTTCTCGGCAAACGACTTGTAGGGTCGCCAACAAGATTTATTATTGTATTTTTATCCCACTTCGCTCCTTTTTTGTTATTTGCACCGAATAATTTGTTTTCAAGCTATTCATTTAACAGACACACTTCAAGTATTCTGTAGTGCAGTAATACGTTCAGCTCTTCATATTCGAGCAACCTGTAACCCGAGTAGAAAGTACAGTTTTAACAAAATATTTAGTTATGAAAACGGGTTGAAATTCATTAATTTAGCATTGAAATTTAATAAACCCTTAACATGATGCTTAACAGCACTACAAACGTGGATTTTACCCTGGAAAAAAACTGAACCTTTTAAAGTTACATTTGGATATGCATCTTATTTGAATAACACTCCAAAATGTCAAGATGCTAAGTAGACCTTAGCGATAACCTTTTTTTTAATGTAAAAAAAAAAAAAAAAAAAAAGACAGGAATGCAGGCGCCCTCGGCGATTAGCTCTTAGTAAATTAGAGTTTGGTTGCGAAAACGCTCCAGTAAATTAAAATATTGAATCAAGTGTATTGGCTAAATAAACTGTTGTAATACTAATACACTTTACAGCCTACTAAATTTCAACAAAAAGGAGTTCATTAAATCAACTTTTAAATCTCACTATGGAATAAGGTTAACAGTAATATATAATGATGAAAAATAGGAAGAAAATTCCTATTTTTCACCATTAATTCGAACAGCTGAGGTAGGCGTACCATTAAAAACCCTCACTGACCATCTAATGATTTATTCTTTAAGTAATATATAAAAAAAAAAACTAAAAAAAAATATTCCAAATGTCATGAAACATCATGTGAAGATTTAAAAACCTTCGATCTCACAATTAGCAAATAATAATTATTATTTATTAATACTGTAAAATGGGTTCAGGAGGATTTCTTCACGCCTTACCTCTGAATATTAACAATTAATTATAAAGAAACAGTAAAGAAAATTCAGGGCCTAGATTCGAACTAAGGACCTTCGGGTTACCGTCCCGATGCTTTAAGCACTAAATTATTATGCTCATAGGGCATGTTTAATACCAAAATGCTTCCATGGCTTACTGGTTAAAACATCGGGACAGTAACCCGAAAGTCCCTGGTTCGAGTTCAGGCCTTAAAATTTTCCTTTATTATTTTTATATACTTTTTTAACTCAACTTTTGTTTCGTTCAAATGAATTTTTTACGCACTCCCCGTTGCTCAAATGACTTCAAATTTGGCACAATGATTCATTTCTGGTGACATTACAATCCAGTATAAAAATTTCAAAACTCGAATTCTAAAAGAGGATTAAAACTGATTTACATTTAATTTTTCATCTCGGGTAAGGGATGGGAACCCACTTCTTCAGGTTTAATTTTCATCCTGAGTAGGGGAGTGGGCCACCTCTTCAAGTTTTCTTCATTTTCACATATTCGTAGCAAAAGTATGGGTTAATAATTGATTGCAAATCCAAGATTAACAAGAAAAAAAATAAAAAATATCAAAAAAGAGGTTTTAAGCATATACTTTTACTTAAAACGTGAACTGAAAAGTAATAAATAATTTTTGGTGCCAATCATTTAAATAGGAATTCATAAAGTTAAAGACAAAAGCGTGGCGACGCGCGTTTAAAATTAAATTTTAAAATGAAAATACTCTTTAGGGGTGATCGGGGGCAACTTTAAAATTTTAAATGGGAATCCCTATTTTTTTTATTGCAGATTCAGATTCTTAAAATTTCTTATCACTGTTTTTTTACTGTAGTTGGCGCTGTAATCACAAAAAAAAGTAATTCGAATGTCTCCGGAAAAACACTTTAGATCTAAGTAATTGGATTTTCTTAGATCTAATTGGATTTTCTTAGATCTAAAGTCTTTCTCGTTGGCTCCGCCCTGCCGTAGGTGATGTAACAATGTATGATTTTTTCCGTGAGCAGGCTTTCTCTCTATACTCTGTTCAACGAAAGAAAAACTGGGCGTGTCCAGTTAAATTTCCAATTTCAATTGTTAAACATTGTTAATTTTACTTAGCAACAATGTCTAACAGTAGAAATTGGAAATTTAATTAGCCACGCCCAGTTTTTCTTTCGTTGGACGGAGTATAGGCGGTATTGCCATAGTCAGTTAATCCCCTGGTCTGTGCACAGCATTGTTTTAGCCAACAATTGGATTGCTGTATTTACTGAAAAGTCGTTTTTTGCCCCCTCTCTTGAATGAATTTGGCTACAGCTCAAACATAATGCATTTTAACGATCGCACAACGTAACAAATCTGTCAGGTAATGTTACGTTTTGTTGCTGAACACGTAATAGTAGCTGATAGTTTTGTTATGTTGTGCGATCGTTAAAATGCATTGTTATGTTTGATCTGTAGCCAAATTCATTCAAGAGAGGGGGCAAAAAACGACTTTTCAGTAAATACAGCAATCCAATTGTTGGATTAAAACAATAGAATTCAATGCCTGTGCACAGACCAGGGGATTAAAAGACTATGGTATTGCTTCAAGCCGGCGCCAACAATGCTTTAAAATGCAACAATAAAGCAAGACTCTGAATTGTTCTTCCTGTTTCCGTAACGCTTTTTGGGGGTCGGATTTTGTATCACGCATTTTCCAGAATGACATCCAGCCTTAAAACATTATCATGTTAAAAGAAAAATGAAAGAGTCTATAAAATATTCAAACTTCTCACCCAAACTCTCTCTCACTCTCTCTCTCTCTCTCTCTCTCTCTCTCTCTCTCTCTCTCCAACATTTCAAAATTTTTTAGTGCACAAGTAAACTTTTGGGGGCAGTAGTCTTATGGAGACAGAGTCTATGCGTGTTTATTGAAAAATATAGGATTTTGAAATTCTGACTTCGGATTCTTAAAGACATTAAAAGGTAGATAGGAATGTCTGTAAGACCCACTCTCTATCTCTTCGTCTTCATCGATAAAATTGGGTTCAAAACTTTATAAGTTCCACATTTTCAGGGCCTCTATCTCCTAAACAGTTGGATCAATTGAAAACACACCAAGAATAAAACATTTCTCGAGTATAGTGTACAATCTGAATATACCATTAAAAATAGGGGTTCCTATTTAAGATTTCAAAGTTACCCGCTTCCCCCAGCCCCTCTCACAAGGAGGGGGGTAATTTTTTAACTAATGAATTTCCCCCGCGAAATCATTCACTTTGGATTTTCGATATTTTTTCTACGATGCTTAGTTTTCGTGATATTCAGTTATCTCAAGATAAATGCCCCACCCTGTATATTTGCAACACCCTGTATATTTTTTATGTTAATTCTTGTTGTAATTGACTATTTTAGGATAAATTTGTAAACCGTTATGTGCTTTGCTGATATTGGATTTCTGCTAATTGTATGTTGGCGTTTTATGAAAACTTTGTATTGCGATATAAAATAATTCCGCTTAGAATGCTGTATTATAGATTAAAGATTAAAATTGAGCCATATCCTGATTTCCACAACGAGCTATCTAACTATATCTATTGGCATTCACTGGAAACTACAAAAATTCCTCTTAACTATCTCTTAGATAATTCTTTAATTTTAGGAAACATTAAGAATTAAAAGCAGTTTAGTTTTAAAGTGAACAGCGCATATCAAAAAACTTTTAAGTCATGCGATTAAATTGTAAACGCATTGGTGCGTTTAATATTCCATGCAAATCGCCTTCACTTTCCCTGAAAATTGTCCTCGGCACCATGTATTAGTTTCTTTCCGTCAATTTTTGACGGATAATTTTGTTATAAAAATTTCTCTATTTCCTGTAACTCATCACAACACAATCCCAATGCTCTCTATTAAATAACAGCATAGATTGAAGAGGCACAAAATGGTTTTCATATCTTTTGTTTTTTTTGAGAGGAACAACACAGAACGCCAATTCAAACCAGTAATAAAAATGTTCTTCAGGGCTTTTAACACACCCAATTGTTAGATTTGTTAGAAGCCTTCATGTATCCGTGATGCCTTTGACGATGTCATTAAAGTTAATAGAAGTCCCTAGAAAGAGATCTAAAGCAATGTAGGATTTCCGTTTATTGGAAATTGGAAAAATCGTTGCACTCCACGTTCTATCCTCACGAATACGTACACTGAAAAATTCATCCTGCTCCCTGCCATTGTAGCAAACGAGACATAAATTCCCTTCGGTTTTGCAACGATGGCGGGCTTAACGCTCGCCTTTTCGTTGGAGGGATAATAGCGAGCAATGACGCATTCGCTCTCTTCTCCGCGTTTAGCTCTTTACTTTATGTCACTTCCGGTTTTCAGTCCCCCCCCCCCCCTCTACACACATTCACACACACCATCGCCTATTCCTCCGCTTGTGCTCGGCAACCGAAGACAAAAGCCGATGCAAATCGTCTTAATTCCGCCAGTGGAGCGACGTTTCGAGTCAGAGGCGGGAGGAGGCGTAATCCTTGGCATTTGTAAGAACAATGCAGATAAACAAAATGCACAACGCGCCGAGTTTTCCGTCATGCGCAACTTCCTCTCCGCTTCCCATTTGTCCTACGAGATTCGAATAGGTTTCCGTTACAACAGATTAAAGGGTTTTACAGTAATCGCATTAAAACGTTTCGGGGTGGTCCACCATTATAGCACGACAGCTGCACACTTCCCCTTGGACGGGGAGAATTTTAACCGCCGCCATTTTCTTCCAAAGAGGATGACGTGCCAACTGAACAGGGAGAAAGCGAGCCCCGGGTTGGTTGGTCGGTCGGTCGATCGGTTGGCTGGTTGGTTGGCTGCTCTTTTGTGGCAGAAGTCGTTTTACTTAAAGACAGTCGTCGAGGTCAAAAGGCTCGCTAAAGTGCATCCACCCTTTGTCGGCCTACACCAACAGACATCCCATTAAAACTTTTAGCAATTGCGCCAATCTCGTTTCAACTCAACTTTGTTCTTATTATTCAACTCTGAATAACATTTAAAGTACAAGTTATTAACAACTGCTACAAAGCGCCAGTTTTAAAAGTGGGAAATTAAAAAGTACTCATGAATAGATAAATAGAGCCTAACTGGATGAACGGAATAGTGTAGATTTGAATAGTGATAAAACACTACAGTTATTAATAAAAAAAACAAACAAATTCGGATTAAAAATAGACGTAATATTGTAATACGTATTATTGGCCGTTTTATGTTTAACGTAGGCATTCACGTTTATACAATCCATAAAAGACTCTTTGTATGATAACGGTATTTACTAAATTTTGAAAGTAATAATATAACCATGTATCTTTTCAGCATGCTAAAAGAGACTTTAATATTAACTTTGCTAAGCATTCTCTGGACCGAAATATTAAGTCAGGGCTGCTCTCAATTTTTCCTAATCTTACGCCAATCTAATCGCCAAAACTGAAATCTTTTCGCCAAGAAGATTTTTTTATTGTAGAACCATTGTCGGGAATTAAAAAAAATCAATTTTTATTCATCATAACTCAAAATTTAAATTAAAACTTACTTAAAGCCTGTAAAGCCATTTCTTTCCGAGATAAAAGCGTTTGGCAACGGTCAGTCAGACCACAGAATAAGAAACCACGTGACAGTACTCTCAGATCTGAGACTCGCTCAGTGTTGCCAACTCAAAAAAAATTTTCCCACTAAGTTCGATTTTAGTCATTTTTAGTAAATTTTTGCATAATTTTTATGTAAATTACACTAAATCTAGTGGGAAAAGCACTAAGTTAGCAACACTGGTCCGCCGAATAAGTTGCCAGCGACAGAGTTGCCGAAAATAAGTTTTTCGACCAAGATTCTGGGTTTTATTTTTAATCCGTCACGTGCTATCTGTAATACTATGCTCAGGTATCAGCTCAGGTTTCATCATCTGAGTTTTTCTGGGTTTTTATTTTCTCATCAGATGTCTCTGGCATAGGAAAACCTAGATCTGGATGGAAATGCCCAATGTGAGAGCAATAGTAAAAAAAAAAACAAGAATGATTTTACCGCCAAAGCGGATAAAGGGAGCACATTTTCGTGTTATAGCATCGTACATGGTTATATAGAATTAACCAACATTTTAAAACACTTGAGAGTAAATGAATAAATATGAAAACTAAATTGTAAGTTACTATTTAAATAAGCTAATGTATAGAGAGAATTTAAACGAATAAACTTGAAGAACTGAAAGGTAAACGGAGAGTGAAGTTATTCCTCATACATTTAAAAAAAGATAAAAGTTCTTTAATTTGTAAGAATTCCCACATAATGTTAAACGAAATGAGCCTCAATTGCTGAAGCGTTATGTGTAAGCATCTATTATTTTTTCATATTAAATTACTAAAGTGTTTCTACGTTATCATCTACTATTGAAGCAAGCGATTAATTACTATTAATTAGCAATATGTATAACAGTAATGAGTTTTAGATACCATTAAGCCTAACAGCATTATGCTCTTGATTCAAATAAACTATGGATAACAATATATCTAATAACATAACTCGTAAGGAGTTGGTTGATATATTACACGCCATATCTTAGCATTGAAAGTTCTAACAATACTATATTGTACCATTAGGGCACGTGCTACTACACAAATAACCATTATCATTATTTATTCATTATATTCACTCATGACACGTAGTTACGAGTTGTTTGATATATTGCATGCCATATTTTAGCTTTGAAAGTTCCGATTGTATCATATGGCACCATTAGGGCACGTGCTACTAAATCAATACCATTATCATTATTTACACGTGATATTCACTTATGGCACGTTGTTACGAGTTGTTTGATTTATTACATGCCATATCTTAGTATTGAAAGTTCCAAATGGTACCATTAAAACACGTACTACTAAATAATTCACACTATCATTATTTACGCTTTATATTCATTCATGAGACATCCTTGCACGTACACGTGCCATTAGACAATATCTGCTATCACTAGTTACTCTTATATATTCGTTCAGGATATGCTGTGACAATTTGTTTGATATATTACATGCCATATCTTGTTATAGGAAATGTTTAAGGGGATATCATAATGGTGCCATTAGAGCACGTACCTATTCCGGCTATCTCACATTAGTACTTGTTCGTACTGTGTCCTATATTAATGGATTGGTGAAAACAGTCTGTGAAAAAGTTAAGTCGTTTTCAAGTTATCGTAATAAATACTAAGCTCCCTAGGAATAAAAAAAATTCTCTTGATTTAGAGACCGATCTGCCCTTTCAATAATCGTCAAACATGTGCATCCTGCACGCGCACCATCTCATTAACGTTTAGAGCACGCGCAGAGCCGAACCCATGTTCTCAATACGCGTTTTCTCGAATGCGAGGATAATTCGTTTCTTCCAGCAATTCAATACATGCACTGTTTCTATTGCAACGCAATGAATTGTGGGAATTGTGTCTGCAGACGGACGGACGGACAGCTGGACAAACCGTTCACATAAGCACTTTTCTACGAAAATGTGCTAAAAAGCCTAATTTCCCGTACATTCAATGTTGTCACGATTAACGATTTAATGTGAAAATTAATATAAGTTTAAAAAATTTAGGAAAATTTACAAAATCGCGATTTGGCCAAGCAACAACCCCTGTAATTGCAGATTCAATGACCAATTACGTCAGTGATGCCCGTCATCGTATACTGTGTCGCTGATGGAAGTACAAATTTTCTAGCGTTAGTGCCTCATATATAGAGAATTATTACATGGAGTAAAATATATTATGTCACAGTGTATAAAACCATTATTAAATATTAATCATATAACAAAATCGCCAACTGACAAAAATTATCGTCATCGAAATTTTGTAATCGCATTTGGCGACAATGGCGATCGGTAGCGCGACCCCTGATAGTTCACAGCTGTTCATGCTGATCATCAACTAAAATTGCTAATACAAATATCATTGACCGGATTTTTCTCCTGCTTGGTTGGGAAATACGCGATTAAAAAGTATGACACTTTCAAGATGTGGATACGTAGCAATTTCATGTAATTATTACGTAAAGCAGAAAAGAACACCACGTCGGAATAATAAGTCAGGCAACCGAAATACCCATTCCTCGAAAGACTGTTAAGGAATTCGAAGATAAAAAGGAAAGCATTTGTTTTCTAAAGCAACCTTTGGTTGTTAGTGTTAGGTTGTTAGTGTTAGATGTGCGTCATCTATTATGCATAATTCCTTGTCGATAGGCTTATGTTTTAGCTACGAGTATTACATTTTTAACCAAATTACGCGACGTGTTTAAGTTTATTGACATTTTAGTGACTGCTTTGGTATTATGAAGGACGGGGGGAGAAGGGACGTGACCCTTCTCCAACAAGATTGTCGTTTCGTTAGTTTTTCAGATATACATCTCAATAAAAATCCTGGGTACTCCGTTAGAGTGAAGCTAATAAACTTTCGAATCGAGACTTGTGCAGTTTACGCACAACTTTATAATGAAACAAGACGATTATGAAGTTATTTTTTTAATTCCACTTAACTGCAGAATCCCTGCGAGCAATCTACTGTACTGAACAAGAATGAGATTTTCTAATTTCGCTCGGAGCAGTTTCTATATTGAATCAAAACTTTGTTCAAGGGAAAATGCGAGCTTGTGTGCTTACAGGGAAGAAAATGTTCGTGGTATAATTGCGAACTCTTCCGCCATACGCAGCCCTCTCCTTTCGCTCGATGAAGTGTGGTTCCGAAATTGCCTCCGACAGTTCGCTGCTCCTGCGGCATCGAAAGCGGAAGGCCACAAGACGATCTTTCCTGATCAGTCTCGCTTCTGTTGCGTTGTCGGTGCTGCACTCATCATTTAAGGTTGATGACATCGCCAATTGGTAGACGGAAGGGTCCCTTCGTGGAATCGGGTGCGTATCATCGAAATTATGGTGTCTTAGTGGTCAAAACGAGTGGCTGATTTGCTTATTACGGTCTCTACTTTGCGTAAGTCACATACAGTGCCCTTCTCATTTAAACTGTTTTTCAGCGTCCGTGTCTGTACCTTGCTTTTAAATGCAATTTCCAACTTATCCACGTTAACGAAAGCTTTTTCTAGGCACACATATGATTATCAGTCTTGCTTTTTCCTCCTTCCAATAAAAAGGGCGTGAAATTCAAAACATTCTACTCATATACACAGAATTTTATGGAATAAGAGCAAATTTAGCAATGGAGGTGATACCTACACTTTTCAAAAATTAACAAGGTCTCTCTAAGGTCTCACTGCAGACTATTCTAAAATTCTCTTATTTCGTAAGTTTTGTTAATTTATAATTTCTTTCATCAGTTTACAAGACTTTGGATATACACTAACATTGCAAATTATTAGGAAATCGTACCTACTAACGTACTGGACTACCCTTAACTTTAATTCCACGAGGCTTCGTCTCACACGTATTACATGGATATTGTAGAGACAATGTAGCTATGCTCTTCCAACCACTATTGGGACAATTCTAGCTTTATGACATGGAGAAAGAAGGCCTGACCATCAAAAAGACGATGAACATGAAGATATGTCTGATCAACAATAATACTGACTGTGAGATAATGTTGAGCATTTACAAGTATTAATGGCATACGAATGAAATATACCCCAGAGAATATACCATTTCCATCAGCTTAAACAGTTGACACCATATTTATGTGTCTCATCTCTCATGCTATTGACATCGGAATGGATCAATTGGAATCGTGCTATTCAACTATCCTAATACCCCGTCCGCACTGCAAAAAATAAGCTAGCCTAAGTTGATAAGCTAGCTTAAACTGCAGTGCGAACGATTCTAGCTTTTGTTGGGCTAGCCCAGATTCTGATAAGCTAGCTTATGATGGGCTAGATTTTTAAACTAGCTTATCCAGTCGAGCCACAAACGCACTGCATCATGGGATACGTTTTTCCCCATGATTCCGTAGATTTGGAGCATTTCGTTTGCTTGGCTTGACCAAGGTTATAAGATCGTGCTACTTTGTAATTTAACAATAACTCAGGAGAACAAAAAACATCTGCTCTTCTTGACAGGGTGCCATCTTAGCTGAAAAATGACGACTGATTATTCCTGGATATATGGTATTTTCCGATATCGATTAGTGAGGTCTAGTTTTAGAGCAATTCAGTGCGAACGACCTAGCCTACAACTTAAGCCAAGATATCTAGCTTATCGAATAAGCTAGCTCAACAATAAGCTAGCCCAGCAGTGCGGACGGGGTATTACAGTGCTATCTTAAGCGTGGTTCCCACTAGCAGAAAACAAAAGAGCAGAAACCAGGGCGTATTTTTTCTGACTTTTTACTTTCTGCTCCTGGAGGTGTCCCACATAGCAGAAACTCAAAAGGATGAGAAATCAAACGCCATCCTCTGTTTAATTTGGAATTCTTGCCCAACACAAATGCAATGCACCGAAGCCGTCAATCGATTTTAACGGTCGGCTTCGACTGTACACAGTTCGTTCATTCCTTATCGATCATCATATTGAATTTTTGTATTCAATTGTTGTTTATTCAATTTAATTTGATTAATTCAATTGTATTAATAAATATGTATTCCACATCAACTTTCTTTCTCGACCTCTTCACCTTTGAGAGCTGAGCGTCCGAAATTCTTATTGTGTGTGTGTGCGTGTGTCTGAGTGTGTATGTGTGTGTGTGTGTGTGTATGTGTATTGTGTGTTGTGTGTGTGTGTGAGTGTGTGAGAGTGAGAGAGAGAACGTCATTGCAGAGATCATTTTCTATTGGCTGAGCAACTATTTCTGCCCTGCCAGTAAAGTTGAACTCAACCCAACTCCAAAAAGCGGAAATTTTCAGTTGGGCAGAAGAGACGAAATCAGGAAGTGGCGTCAAAAATTTTCTGCTTTGTGGTTTCTGCCGTTGTTTTTACGCACTCTTAAAAAAAGGTTGCCGACGAGCAATGAGATGAAAGCTCATGGTTTCTGGTGCGGGACCATGTCACGAAATTTTTTCTTTATATTTCCATTTATTTTCAATACTATAGTATTCGTTTTATTTATTTCCTGACAAAGGTTTCAGATGCAGAAATAAGACGCACAAAAAATATCCGGGGCCCGTAGTGAGATCGAACCCAAGACCCGAACCCTTCAGACATCAGCCGACAAAAATCAAGATTCTCAAAGTTTAGGTTTTAAATCTGTATTTTTCTATATTTCGGTCTGTCGTCATTTTTCTTAAGGAGCGGGACATATATGAATTGAGTATTCTTTTATCGCTGACTACGAATATCGCATCCAAATTTTTGTGGGACCAATAGTTGCCGAGATGTCGACCAAAAATAGAATTTCCAAAATATGCTCTGTCTCGAAAACGGTGAGTCATAGCAAAATAGAACCAAAACAGGTCAATGGCATACATAAAATCAAAATTTTTTTGTATTGAACAGTGGTCAATATTCTGTTAAAGACAGCCAATAATGATGCTACGCAGATATGTGCATATAGTAGACTCAATAATAAGCATAATTTTGGAACAATTTTCAAAACTGGACCCATCGTTACAGATATATACGGAAGAACAAATAAATTAGGACCCTAATCCTACACCATGAAGTTGAAATGTACTACATGACGTGGGATTCTGTGATCTTCAGTGATGAGAAGTTTAATTTGGATCGACCAGATGGCTGGAACTACTATTGCACGATCTGAAGTAAAAGCCACAATTTTTCCAGAAACGCACCCAAGGTATGCAAATGTGGCGCTGTGGGCGACCCTGGCAACGGAAACGGGATGATATAAGCAGCAATTCGATATTCTAAGAGTGATACGACACGAATAGTCGGATGCAGTATGGATAAGACGAAAGATCTAAGCGCATTCGATGGTGGACAAATTGTCGGAGCCCGACAAATGGGCCACTACATCTCGGAAGTCGTGCAGACGCTGGGATTTTCACGAGCCATTGTGTCACGGGTGTAGCATAAATACGTCGATGCCGGTAAAACCATCCCTGAAAGAGCCAACTGCCACAATCTAGAACCATCTCCTCGTTATGGGTTACAGAACCCTTCCTCCCACGCGGGTACTTCTGTTAACTGCCCGTAACAGGGCGCAACGTGCAGCATGGGCACGAGAACATCGCGTCTGGACCCCAGACATGTGGAAAAAGATTGCCTGGACTGAATTTAGTCGTGGGAAGATACGAGTATGGAGCAAACTACATGAAGCGATGGACCCTTCTTGCCAGCACGTTACTCTTCAAGTTGGTGGAGATGGCATTCTCATCTGGGGACTGTTTATATGGACTAAAATGAGGCCCTTCGTACGTTTCACATCGTCCCTACTGGTATAGCATTGACGATCATGTACTCCCGTTTGCACGCTTTTAACATCTCGATGGAGACCTCTTCCTGCAACAAGACAATGTACCATCGCTCCCGAATTGTATCCGGATAGTTGGATAAACACTCCACAGACGTGAGCTTGCTTCCCTGGCCATCTAGGTCACCTGACCTCAATCCCATCGATCACATCTGGGATCTACATGTATATAGTTTGAGATCTTTGTATCGCTATTCGATATATGATATATGGAGGCTACACGATATTAGACAGGCATGGCTAGGGAATTCAATTGCGGTTCAGTGTATAGCATATCAACCGAATTATATGAAATACAGTATTCACTCCTATTCAATATGGTGTTTACATTTAATAATCTTAACTCTGGTGGAATGAGTTACAATTTATTAAATCAACAAGCGAGAGCCATATTGCAATATTGGTAGGATATAGGACATATCTCAGGATCAAATACTACTAGCATATGGTTTCGCTACATAAACTGATGCTAAAAACATACATTGACTAGTATAGTGTGGAATAACTAATAAAAAGAAGAACCAAGCTCTTGATGAGCTCCCGATTAGATCCGCCAGGCTTGTTATTATAAAAGGGACACTGTCTCCCAGTTTCACTTTGTATATTGTAACTTCCGAAGACGATGTAATATCGAAACGCGTTAGGCATTAAACTTTGTTTCCGTATCGCTTTCTTGGTTCTTCTTTTTATTAGTTAAACTGATGGACCTTAGAATCTTTTAATTTATTCTGCTTTTGTGGTTTCACGTTTTATTTTCATGCACCCCATTTATCTTATACATTTTTCACAAACATGTCCTTATTCACACACATCCACTTCTACATCTCACTGAGACATGCTATCGAATACATTTACCTATTTCACATTTAAATTACTCAAGCTTTTAAAATTCTTATTGGAACTGACAGCTTGCTCCTTCTCATCTGGTTTTCATTTGGAATTAAGTCCAAACTTTCCGGCAACCAATAGCATATTTTTATTTATTTATAAATTGGTTAAAAAAAATACAGAAAACACCCGCACTTTTTAGTTAATTCAAAATGCACTCTTCTAGCATTCAGTCGACATTCGGTACAAACTGCACGCAGTTAAGCCACTTTGAAATCCGTTTTTTTTTGTTTGTTTTTTTGATGAACCCACATAGGATTATATCCGGATGATCAATGTATTTGAAATCCATGAATTTAAGCGGTCCTCATTAGCCCGCGAATTGGAAAAGGCAACGGGGGAGCTCATCTAAAAATGAACATTGCAGTAATATTATATAAAAAAAATAATTTTCAAAGACATTTTATGTATCTTCCACTATCGTTAATCAATTGCTCTTATCAGCGTTGATAAATTGAAGAAATAAATCAATGTCTGTCTTTTTTTTTCTCCCTCCCCAGTTCTCTCTCCTCCCTCTACACACATACACATATTTCTTTTTCTTTGAAGATCGATTAAAGTCTTCAACCATCGATAGGAAGAGAGGAAATTTTGTGATGAATTATTAATTTTAAAGCATTAGGAGAAGCCAATTGACTTCAAAATCGTTAGAGCGTATTAATTTTTTTTTTATTTTTATTTTTTTTAAGTAAATCTAAAAATAAACAGCCCGAGCCATAAAAACTTTCTTTCAATGTTATGTTTCATCTTGGATGAACATTTTATTAATTGATAATTATTAAAAAAAATTGACATAATCTCAACTTAAACTATGACAAAATAATTTAATAAAAATAAGCAAAGAATCAAACGCAAAATATTGATAAAATTATTTATAAAATCACAAACAAAAATATAAATTTATATAAAAATAGACCAATTATATACTACCAAAATTTGGATTATGCAACAAACATTTATTTATTGATGAAAATAGGAAAAATGCCATTTTCAGGAAACTTGACAACATCCTGCAATCACAATATAAAAATATTAAATATTTGATGAAATATGAGCATTTTTACTAAATAATGTTTATCTGCGCATGCGTAAGCGTTACTAAAATGGTTTTTTTGCATAATTTATTAGCCAAATGTATAAAGCTACTTTCATAAAAAGGCCAAGCAAATATCGTGAAAATTCAGAAAGATATCGCCAATAGAATGAGTTAGATTTCAGTTGCTCTGAAAAAGAAACAAAGCGATAAGAAGCTTTCGCCAAATTTTTATTTTTGGACCGGACACAAGTATCAGCTTCTCCATAGCTGATATTTTTTTAATATTTTTTTT
>JAHWFO010059370.1:1567463-1581613 GCA_023313115.1 Rhysida immarginata
TTAGTTAAGCTGGGATTTGATTCCATTGGAAGAGTGGTTTGTTTTCATTAAATTTCTAGTTATTAGTCGTGAGGTTCCGGGTTGGAAACCTCACGTAATTGACCATTTTTATTTTATTTTAATAAACTTTATTATTTATCCTTTTCATTTTTGTGTGCTGTTGCTTGTAATTAAGACTTCCACTGCGATGCTCTAAATTCATCCTTAATACATGTGACAATTTTCTAAATCACTATAAATGACCTCGGATCACAGACAAACACATACATGCACAAATAATAATAATAATAATAATAATAATAATAATAATAATAATAATTAAATTTTGCATCCCACCACGGGATATGTACTTAGAAAAATTTGTGTGTCGCGGATACCGATCGAAGTGAAACTTCAAGTGCATGATAATAGTTAGTGAAAACAAGAACAGATGAAGGAACAGAAGTGCTTAATAATACCTCCTCCCCCTTCATCTGTTCTTGGTGAAAAACATTGGATGATGTAATTAGTGAAAAGGATTAGTTACTAATAATGATTAAAAACACAATAATTTAAAACATGAAAGATTTATTTAAAAAAAATCAAAATATTTTATACAAATACAAGTTTATGATCTAGCAACAGCACAATGTCTTATTTTATTTATTTATTTTTATTTTATTTATTTATTAATTAACTGGATCCAATACGTCCATCCAGGGCCTGTATGGCCAGAGGCCGACGAGTTGGGTCCCTGGATGGATCTGGATTCACGTCTGCTGTATGATGGTCGCAGCAGCCGGGGGGGGTAAAGATCTGCTATCACGGATGGTCAAATTTTAAATGTTAAAATTGTTATAAAGGCTTTATAGAAATATAAATAATATTTTATAATGCACTTTATTATACAATAAACTAAAATGTGTACTTTTGACATTGAAACGAGACATTTGACATTTCAGCAATACAATTAG
Organism: Rhysida immarginata; assembly: GCA_023313115.1. Taxonomy (NCBI): domain Eukaryota; kingdom Metazoa; phylum Arthropoda; class Chilopoda; order Scolopendromorpha; family Scolopendridae; genus Rhysida; species Rhysida immarginata. The sequence goes on from JAHWFO010059370.1 coordinate 1,568,417, forward strand.
CCTTTTTTTACAATTAGAACTGTGCATGCGCAGAAATACAACAGCGCCTCAGAGGGATAACTGTCGCGCAACCATACGGCAAACAATCACAGCATTACATGTGTTAACCATCAAAATGCTTGTTTCCAAATACTATTAAAAATAGGTTTTTATACATTTTCTGTTGCTATAAGTTAGTTGAAATAAATGCAGGGTCCATATAGCAAGAAAATACATATTATTGCATTACGCGTTTCGATACTTAAATCTTCATCAGAGGTTTTCGTGTAATGGAATTGTGAGATAATTTTTAAAATAACAATGAAGGTAAAATGATAGGTAACAATGCATATATGAAATTTTTATATTGTTTGAAATTTTGATCGTTAGAGATTGTTGCTTATGGAGAATTTTGATTGTATATTTGCATTTTATATTAAATAAGGTGTGTAAGTCATGTTTAATTTGAGAATTTATTATTTTAGTTTTGTTTGGTGTATGTTTTTACATTATTTCTAAAAAATATTGAGAGATTATATTGAAATGGAATGTAAAATACGGCTGAACCCTGGCCTAATCTGCCTTGTGTTTGCCTTACGGTTTTGACCGAATTTAACACTAAGAGCGGTTCGTTCTAATTGTAAAATGGCTAATTAATCAAAAAATTATTAATGGGGAGAAAAAAAAAGGTGAAAATTCGAGTTACTGCATTGCCAGAACGATGTTAACAAAAAGTGACATTACTCGCGAGCAACTTTCATTGTTTCCGTCTTGTATTTTAACAATCAGTGTTTTTTCCTTTGTTGGAAACAATGAAGGTTGGATTGTTAATAGACCTATCTTGGTCAGGTGACTTTTCAGTGCCGGAGCCTGTATTTCCAACACCACCTAGACAGAAGGCCTGATAACGGAAACGTCATACATTATTACATCATCATTAGTCGACCAATGTTAATCCTATTTCTACCAATAACAAGCCCTAAATTTGGTTGACTAATGATGATGTAACAATGTATGACGTTTCCGTTATCAGGCCTTCTGTTTAGGAGGTGTTGGTATTTCTCGTTAGCCTCGCGAGCATGCGGAATGACGTCATTAAATCAACAACGTAGCCTACGAGAAAGACAGGCCCCAGCCAACACCTTCTAGACACAAGGCCTCGGCATGGAAGACTAACGTCAAACAGTAAAGGGCAACTATAAATACAGGCCAGGGCAGTCGAAAACAATGTAAAAGGTGATTTTCGACTGCCCCGGCCTGTATTTATAGTTGGCCTTGCTGCCTACTGTATGACGTTAGAGTCTTCCATGCCGACGCCTTGTGTCTAGGAGGTGTTGCCCCAGCGCGGAAAAGTCACCTGACCATAGTAGTCCGGCCAACAATCCAACCTTCATTGTTTCCAAAAAACGAAAAAATATTGATTGTAAAAATCCAAGATGGAAACAATGAAAGTTACATTGTTACTCGGACTAGTATGGTCAGGTAACTTTACCGCGCCGGGGGCCTGTCTTTTTCGTAGGCTACGATCAACAACGAGACTAACGATTTTTTTTTATTTTTATTTTTTTTTTTTGGAATTGCTTCTTCGGTTCGTTTACGAGCTCTACACGTTCTCATGTGTTCTACACTTGTTTTTGGGGGTGAACTCTCCGTTTGATTCACATAACTACAATCATAAAAATAATATAATAAGCCCTGCATTTGCACTATCAATGATGACGCAGTAACAATGTATTGCATTTCTCTCTCGGCGGTCACGCTCCATCTCGAATGTTAACAATCAGTGTTTTCCGTTTGTTGGAAACAATGAAGGATGGATTGTTGAAACTACGTCACTTCCGTAACGCGAAAAACGTTTCATTCTAAGCATTTCACTCCCCAAGTCGTTGTCGCCGCATAAGAAGTCTCACTTCAAAAAATCAAGAATAGCTTAAAACGCATTTTGCAGAAGTAATTTGTACGAATGTTCTTTACGATTCGAACAAGCCTTCATTGTACAATTTATTATTTGGTTTCTCTTTAAAGAATACCAATGAGATACAAGAATAAAATAAGTCTTAAACCTAAGGAAAAAAAAGTGATAGTACTTAACGTTAAAGAAGAAAGTTAATCCTAAATCCCCAATTACTTATAGCTACGATAACATGCAAAAATTCAATAAATGTAAATGAGATAATTATTATATTCAATAAGGGAAAGTTCAAGTTCTTTCAATTACTCTGAGGATAGGGTTAATTAGCTTAAAAAACTCAGTTTCAATAAAGCTCACTCAAATCTATCTCTTATGACACACTTATCATGATAACCTAGGAATTTCTTAAACCAAAACGTTTCGCTCTACTTACAATTGTGTAGTCTTAAACATCTGTAGATTCGTGATCACACATAATCCAGCACTGGGCACTAAACACTTTTTTATATTAACAGGCCATAATCATATTTCACTAAACACATATCACTCTGAAGCACAAAACACACTTTAAAATGATCCGGATCGATTAGTGAGTGAGTCCACTGGAGGGCTCAAAGTGTCCCCACTAAGTTCAACAAAAGATTTTGAATGCGAAGTTGTCTTCCTTCCACAACGGTGGGCTATTGACCACGCTGATTTGTCACAATAGTCTTCTCTCTTGCTTCACCAAGCTCCAAAGAATGCCAAGGATCCAACTTCCAATGATTACTCCACTGTATGCTGATCATACTTGATTTCCATTCCCAAACCTTTCAGGAAAGATATTTCTATAGATTCACTTCTGCGCTAAATTATATTCCGAGGAGGTGTCTTCATCCACAAAGAGTTTACTTAGATTTCCTTATTTCTTTATAACAACGATGCTTATTAATTTTCCTTATGTCCTTTCTCTAGGGAGTTTACTAAATTTCCACCTTTTTCATGAGTCTGCACAGTCTTAATTTGGAAGGAGAAGCCAATGAACATGTTAACTGACTGCGAGGGTTTCACAGCAGCCGTTTCCGTCTCAATCAGCCCCCCTTTCAATCATCTTAACAGAACTCATTTTGGACTCCTTAATTAGTCCCCACTATTTACATTAACATACAAGTGATGAGCATGCACGAGCCACGAATCCTGATCTTGGAAGGAGAGGCCACCACGTTGGTTCAGCAAACTGCGGGAGTTACACAGCAGCCTCACGCATTTCAACTGACCGCTGACTCGACAATACTCATAACTTTCGTTTTCTCACACTCGCTTATGTACAAATAACGTTTCCGGTCTCCCTTCTCATTTCTCATTTTATCAAAACCCAACTAAAATAACCGAGAAAATTACAATAATCTTAAATTCTTTACAAAATCCATAATAAAAATTATCCTTTAATTAATTCAATATTTTAGTTCACCAATGAATCAAAACAACAACTCCAGTTCTATTCAAATGAATCTCAAAAAACAGTCTCTTCCTGTCGCAGCACCTCCCCTCCAACGATTTCACAATTGTGTGATCTTGATTTATATCCAACTTTAGAATTACCAATTCTATCAACCATATAAATCTTCATCCCCCAAAATTCTACACAATTATATTCCCACTTAATAACTGAATTGATACACACTATTATTCTAGTGACCAAGTTTGTCATCAAAAAGTATTTTTAACACAATACGTGATAACGTCACACCATGATATGGAGCCTTTGCAATATATTATTGACAAATATTTATTTCACCAACCGGTTTCGCCAACTTTTCCCGGCTTCGTCAAGGTGATGGAATGAATAGCTGCTAAATATTTTTTGAAAATGAATACAAGTATCTAACAATATGAATTGTTTACAATGAACAGTGAAGTAACGATTGTTGAGATAAAAGTTAACAATAAGAGGCTGTGAACAAAGTAAATGATTATTTATATTTTATACAGTATATTAAAATATCTATTCTCTATCCAATGAAAGAAAAACTGGGCGTGTCCAATTAATTTCCAATTTCAATTGTCAAACATTGTTAATTTTACTTAGCAACAATGTTTAACAATTGAAATCGGAAAGTTATTTATACGACGTCCAATGAAAGAAAAACTAGGCGTGTCTAAACACGCCCAGTTTTTCTTTCGTTGGACAGAGTATAGACACGTCCAGTTTTTTTTTTTCGTTACACAGAGTCTAAATTGCAATTCTTAATTGGTTTTTATTAATCCTCTTTACTATTTAATCAAATACATTGTTCACAGCCTCTTATTGTTGACGTTTACCTCAACAATCGATACTTCACTATTCATTGTAAACCATTCATGTTGTAGGAGCTTTAGCAAAAAGTTATTTATAAGAATGCACCTTTCGTCTGTACGTTTATCCAGCCGTCCGCCGTTTGCACGATAACTTGATAACGGATTAACCTTTTCAAATTCTGTTTTCAGAAAATCAAGGTCTTAGCTCGGCTGTATCAACTTTTCAGGCTTTTCGTGGACCCCTTCACGTGCTAAAACAATGACCATAAAGAATCTAAGTTAATGGCATGCCATATAACAATCGATTCGTTAAGAATGAATACACTGTTACTTTCTGTTCATTTTTTAAGCATTACTGACATGGGCACGCTCACGTGATAATCGCTTTGTCGAGGCTGAATAACTCAATTACTCAATTATTGTACTGCGTTGAGCCGTGACCAACGAGAGAGAAGGCCTCTGCGATGAAACGTAATACATTGTTACATCATCATAGATAGTGCATTGTTATTCGTATTTCAACCAATTCGAACAACACTGTCTATGATGATGTAACAATGTATTAAATTTCAATGCGGAGGCCTTCTCTCTCGGTGGTCACGGTGAGCAAAAAAATAGTTTAAATTTTGAAAAAATTAAACAAGTTTCCGTTATTGTTATTAATTTAGCTAGACTTTAAATTCTGGAATTCATTATTATTTCTATATCACAGCTAAAGCTCCTTCTTGGAATGTTGCAAAATTTTATTCATTTTCAAAATATTTTTTTCATCTACTCATTCCATCACCTGAACGAAGTCGGGAAAAGATGGCGAAACCGGTTGGTGAAATAAATATTCATCAATAATATATTGCAAAGCCTCCATAGTTCACATATCTAATAGCGATACAAAGACCTCAAACTATATAAATAAATATTTAGTAGTCTGTAAAGAATTTTTAATCCTGAAGTAAAGTTTTGACCAAATAACTCACAGCTGTTTCACTGAAAATAGGCTTCAAAATAAAACTGTCTTTTGCTTTCTAAAGTTTTGCGCTAGTTGAAAGGAGCAAAAAGAAAAGATGATAATCCATTAAAGCACAGTAAATTAGGTTACGATAACGGACAGTTTTCACTTTGACAGAAGAGGCGCCGAAGCAGCCGACCGTCCATCAGTTTGTCTCGAAGATAGGCGCAACTTCAATTTATTGTTTTCGGAAAAGTTAATTACCATAAATTCGCGGCGCCCAAGTCATTCCGTTTTGGTTCGTGCGAGCCGAGTTGACCGGCGCCAGCGACGACGACTGCTTTGTCGCACGATAATCATTTTCGTTAAGTCGCCTCAACTTAATAAACTTTAACTCATTTAACTTGGCTATTTTCGAACCGAGTTTTCTTGTGTCTATTAGAGAACTTCGTGAAGAGGTGAAGGCGGTCAATTATTAAATTCAGTCATGGAGAGTGCAACCGAAAACGTGAGCCCATCTCATTTGCATTTACATTAAAGCACCAAACTTATGGTGATCAGCGATATAATTTTCTTGCCTCAAAAATCCCCTTAAGACAGGGTCCTAAGTCCACGGCTGAAATTAATGTCGACAGCTTCCCTCTGTCCACTATAGCTGGGGAGAGAATGGAAAGGAAGAGATTCTTCCTTCAAAACGTACCCTCACCCCACCCCACCTCACCAAAATCCTTTCATCATGTTTAGTGGGTGCCTGAGATTCACCGAGTTTTCTAACAATATTGTCATAGAAATGACGTTATTTCCCTGACAGACCCTCGGTTTCTGATGATCTCGTCCGAAGCAAAGCCCCGTCGGCGGTGCCACCTGCTCTTTATGGGTCACTTCGTCCTTCTCCACCCCCAACTCCTCTCCACTCGTCCTACCCTCCTGTCGTGAATTTCCCGGGGGAGAATCGATGGTGAAAATATCGCCTGGCGCTCTTTTGCCAGTCCTATCTCCCCCTCTCTTTCTCTCTCTCTCTCTCTCTCTCTCTCTCTTTTCCAGTTTTTTCCTTCCTCTCTCGCTCTTCTTTTACTTTTACCGCCAGACAAACAAGAGTTTCGATTTTCTCGTTCACATCCGGACGGGATAGGTAAAAGAGACTCGATCCTGACAAGAGATAAAGACAGCAAAAACCCGGGGAATACAAAAGGATTTCACCTGGCTTTACATATGTCATTTCCTGGAGTCGAATCCATCCATTTGCTCAGTGTATCGAAACGAAGAATAAAACTCCATCGAGAGCTAGTACGTGAAATTTGTTCCCTAATCTTTCTTTTTATTTCAAACTCAAATCCGCCTCATATTTAAAAGGATTTGTTTCCAAGCAAGCAGCCTCTCAACAATCCTTCTTATTTTCAAAAAGAATCGTTAAGGTCAATTATTATCAATAATGACAAAATTCAGCTTTGTTTACAATAGATTATGTTCAATAAAAACCAATTTCTATACTTGTATCATTAGATTGGACTAAAATCGATATCTGAAACGGAAGATATGTCATAGTTCCTGCACAACTGCCGAATTTAGGATTCACTCATATTGTACGAGTTAGTATCAGAAAATTCCTTGACAACAAAGTACTTCCTTTACTTATAATAAACTCATAACAAAGTAACAAATAAATACTGGAGATGATGCTCCAATAAGTTAAGATGAAAAACGAAAGGAAATATTTCTGGATTCGAACCAGGGACCACGAGTATGAAGTATGCCCCGCGTCCACTGACAAAACTAACCCATTTATTAAGTTCCACGTCCACCCAGTTATTTAAGATATTAATCCAGGTTATCTGCTGTTTGTGTCCATTACAAAAGATCCTAGTTAAAAAAAAAATCTGGTTATTTAACCCACACTGCTCACAGGGGAATATTTCAATATGAATATGAAGAGATGAAAAAGAAGCATTTGATTTTTGCTTATTAAACAAGAACATCAGCAAGTCAAGGAAAGTTGTCCGATTATGTAAATGAAAGGCAAACTCATTTCATTGGTCAAAATGCACTATAAAAAGACTGAAAATACTAGAACTGATCACGAAAGTGCACATACTGCAATTTCCTTGTTCTTGAAATGCCCTTGCAACAAGATTTGCCGCAATCCGAAGCCTGGAGAGCCATAGAACTTCTTGAAGCTGGCCAAACACAGACGACAATGGCAGCAGCACTTCGAAGATCCCAAAGCGTGAAGAGCCAACACCTCCTAGAGAGAAGGCCTGATAACGGAAACGTCATACATTGTTACATCGTCATTAGTCGACCATTGTTAATCCGATTTCTACGAATAATAAGCCCTAAATTTGGTCGATTAATGATGATACAACAATGTTATGACGTTTCCGTTGTCAGGCCTTCTGTCTAGGTGGTGTTGGAAGAGCAGACTATGGAATCGCTTTCAAGAGACTGGCACAGAACGAAGAAAGCGAGGGCAAGGTTACCCATCTGTCACAACAGCAAGAAGGAACCGGCAACCAATGCTATGCATTCACTTATCTGCTGAATATCGTAGAAGATGGGCTGATGAGCATTTAGAAAATCCAGGTCGGGAATTTTTTCTTTCTTTTTTCATCTTAACATGTTTGTAACACACTTTGACAAAAAAAAAAACAACGCACACCGAGAAGGAAGTATACAATCGACACTAAAGTTAGATATTGAATATACAGGATGTCTCATTTAAAGTGAACCAATAGCCAACTTCTAAAATACAAATCTGCCAAAGTGCTTTCAATGGAAGAATTATTGTATTTTTATGTGCATTCCATTTACAAAAAAACCCCCGGACGCCATTTTCAATATGGAAGTCAGCATTGAAATGTGCAATGGAAACCCCTATTTTAATGGTATTTTCAGATTGTACACAACATTTGAGAAATGTTTTATTCTTGGTGTTTTTTCAATAGATGCCACCGTTTAGGACAATATGGTGTGGTGTGTTTGGATTTAAAGAAAAGGCATAAAATATAATATTTTTATAGTAATGCAAAACAATGGCTATACTGATACAATAAATGTTCAAACACATGTCCTGCCTTGTTTATGCACATCTGTAAACGATGTTGCAGAGACCTTTCTGAACGCAGTACCGTTCCCTCCTCCATCGCATTGCACGGATCCTGCACTATATATATTCTCATGTGTAGACTCATAATCAACCTTTGTTTTCGTTTAAATTGATGAACAATTTCTGTTTTTTGCATTTTCTTTAAATCCGAACACGCTATACTTGCATTGCCTCGATCTCCTAAACGGTTGGATCAATTGAAAAAAACACCAAGAATAAAACATTTCTCAAATGAGGTGTAGAATCTGAAAATACAGGGCGATTCAAAAGTTACTGTGCAGTTGTGCATGAAAAGGTGTACACTTTGCCTGAGCTGAAGAAGTTTAGCATGCAACTGCGTGCTAACTGATTTCGTGAGGCGGCCATTTCCATCACCTATTTCCATTAAATATCATTTCCAGCTACTGCACAGTAACTTTTGAATCACCCTGTATCATTAAAAAACTCTTTCCATTGTACGTTTCAAAGTTGACTTTCATATTCGAAAACGGCGTCGTTTTTTTTGGAAATGGAATAATCTCCATTGAAAGGATTGTATATTAGAAATTGGCTATTGGTTCACTTTAGGTGATATATCCTGTATGCAAGTGAAACTGTTGACACTGATAAAATTAGATGATTTATTGGAAGGAAATCGTTAAACAAAATGAGCACGTGAGCATTAGGTTGGTCCACTACTAGCTTGGACAGAAGCTCTTATCCGCGAGGCATGGACTCAAAGTTGCCGGATGGTGTTATCTTGCCAATAACCTCCAATTGGCGGCTAATTCATCGACATTCTGAGTAGGTCGCGGGCGACGCCTCATTACATCCCAAATGTGCTCAACATGAGAGAGAGAGAGAGAGAGAGAGAGAGAGAGAGAGAGAGAGAGAGAGAGAGGCAGGGACAAATGAGTGGCCGGGCGTTATCTTGCTGAAAAGTATGCCAGAAGTGCCGCGAAAGGAACAGAGGCACGACAGGTGGTATAATGTACAGTCATGGACAAAAAAAAACGTTCCCTCATTCTGTGCTACTATATTTTTAAATGAGCGTTTACTATTTTGCCACGAGGTGTCTGATATCGTTTAGTTCAGTCAGAAAATTATCTAAATTTTTAACCAATAAAATCATACCATCCTATTTCAAACGCTAACTTAAAAATATAGCAGCATAGAGTAAAGGAGCGTTTTTTTGTCCATGACTGTACATAGAATACAAGAAACAACAGACGAGAGAACGTGGAAGAGCTCTGTCAAAGGCTGCTTGTAAATTAATGTATAAATTTTTGCTACAATTGAGGCCATGAGATACGTGATATATTTTATCCTATTCATCACAGAAATTGAATAGAAATATCTGGTAGCATTGGTGCAAAGTACAGCATGTTGCGTAAGTCTTTCCGTGATTTTAAAGCTCTGTTGCTCATGGGTCGAGTCATGCAAGCTGAAGTGGATAAACAAACGTCACCTCTAATCTAGCTCATGCCCTCGTTCCAATGTCAGCGTCGATAGTCGCAACTGTATCTGCGATTCTTTGACGAAGCTCTGGTAAAGTTCTTGGTAAAGGAGGCACGTAAACCTTATTTTTTAAGTAACACTAAAGTAAAACGGCACATGGAGTGAGGTCAAGTAATATGGGAGGCCAACAAGAACATCTGAATTTCATTCATAGCCTACAAGGATTTTGTCTATGAATAAAACGGTCACATCGAAGGTTTTGGCGCTGTAATCCGGACTATTTGCGTATAACATTTGCTTTGTTATTCTAAATATTAAATTATTATGTTTATAACTTTTCAACCATTTGAGAATTTTTTCCTTTTTAAAAAGGGATTAAACTACACTGCTTTGCAATGACATTGCCCCACCAACAAGGAGTTATCTGACCTTATTCATATTTAGTGGGGGGTTCGTCTACCTCTGACTAGTAAATGATTAGATGCATGCTAACGGGTGTATGACCATTTGGGTTGATACAGGGTGTCCAGGTGCCTGTATAAGCTCATCATTTGACACCTGTGCGAGACGTTCCATGCAGTAGGCAGGAAGCAACTGCCTCGTGAACGTAGAGTACTGTAATCCGCGCAACGGTCTCAATGCCGCGACGACGACCACGACAACCGTTCACGCAATTAACGGACTTTGAACGAGGCCGGATTATTGGCTTCTCCGAGGCTGGATGGTCAACCAGACGGATTGCTGTCCATGTGTCGCGAGACGCACGGACGGTAGGCCGATGTTGAAGGCAATGGCGAGAGGAAGGCACACATGCCAGAAGACCAGGCTCTGGGACCCGGAGAAGCACGTTAGTCGGATACTGCGAAGAGCGCTAGCGGACAGAACCATCACCATGCGGCAACATCACTATTCCCGATACTGCTCCAGTGTCAATAGCGACAAAGGCACGCCGGTTACACGCTGCGACAATGTCTGCCAGGCGTCCATTATTGTGTCTTCCTTTGACACCAGAGGGCCGCGCTATACGACTGTAATGGTGTTGTGAACGAGTGGGCTGGTGAATGGAATGTCGCCCGGTGGTCTTCGGTGATCTGTTGTTTGGACACCGAAGACAGACGCGGAAGTGTGTGGCGCAGACCATTGGAACGTGCCAATGGACAATACATCCGGTATCGCCATCGAGGAAAAACACCCGGAATCATGGTCTGGGGTGCCATCGGCTACGATACCAGAACGTCTTTAGTCACCATCCAAGGCACCCTGACAGCAGCACGGTACGTCGCAGTCTTTCAGCAGGATAACGCCAGACTGCACACAGCAAACATGAGCATGGCATGTCTGCATGATGTCAACTGCCTGCCATGGTCCACGAGTTCCCCAGACCTATCGCCAATTGAGCACGTGTGGGACATGGTGGGATGTGGTTTACGATCACCCCGCAATCTCCATAAACTGACACGGCAGGTTCACTAGCCCTGGGCAGACGTACCCCAAGATGACATTCGCCAACTGTATGATCACCTACACCTGCGGCTGGAACAATGCATCGCCGCTAGAGGTGGTGCCACAACCTACTGATGCCGCTTTCCGTTGGGACACCCTGTACAAACGAGTGTACGTCTTGGCTCCATAACGTAATAAAGGTGTGTTCAGATGCATCTCTTGCTGTATACCTACTTTTGGCTCATTCGGATAACTTCTTGTGGGTGGGGCAATTTCATTGCAAAGCAGTGTACTTTACTTGGCTATTATTATTGTTATTGATTTTTAAGAGGATCAGTCGGATAGCTGCTCCACTGCGGGATTTTTTTGGTTCCGCTTTTCACGCGATAAAATGGGCAAATTGATAGGCTTTCTTTAATACTTGTAAGGTATGCTTCTTTAGAACGTTTGCACACAATTGCCTCCTAGTGAAAAAAACGATTAACTACATCATGGTATCTGTCACAAACAAAACTAGTACGTTTCCCCTATCCGTTGGTATGCTGCTATCATTTATAAGTGGTCAGACTTCGAAATCCCGAAGAGACTTATGAAAAAGTCTGTACTTACAGAAATAAGTTTCAACTAAATTTGTGTCATATTGTAGCTTGCTTATGGTACTTCAGGAAAGAGTAGCACCTTTGCAATTCGTAGTTCCACTATCCGTTTAAAGCAGAAATTCCGAAAGGGAGCCAAACTCCACTTGAATCAAACTTTTACTACAAATATTGACTAGAGATATTTTTCCTGCTCGAGGAACTCCTCCTTGAAATATTGTGGGTGCACAGCAAGTCGCTTTCATAAACGGCCCGTTTTAAGCCATCTGATTTATAAAACAAAATTATCATAAATTTAATCGCCATTTCCTTCTCTTCAAGCGTAAGTAAATCGAATAATGAAAAAGTTTCAATTTTAAATCTGAAAGTAAAAGTGCCATGAATAATTTATAAGGGAGCACACAACTTTCTTCATTTCTCTACATACAGTGCTTTTTTTTACTTTATTTCATTGTGATTATCTTCTCAGGAGATTTAACTTCGTCTGTCAATCATACAATTCTCGCCTCGGCTCTCTCTTCGTCTTTTCTTCTCCATTTGAGTCAGCAAAACTCCTTTAACGGAATCCTCGAGAGCAGTCAAAAAAGAGACCCACCTAAATCTAATCAGCCGACTCAGCCCCTCGGATGTTGAAATAGAAAGCGAAGAGAAAATTAAAATGACGAAACATTAATATAAATATAGCTAAAAAAAAACCCAAAACTTTAAAGCAGAGGGAGATCTGTAAGACTGTCTGCCATGGTTCCAGTAAGTAGCAGTACAATAAGAAATGGTGTATATAGAAAGGGATTCCTTATAACCTGGTTTTCATATACTTAGGAAAGAATTAAGGATTCGTATCTTGGTGAAAGTAGGAGGGGGATCTTATATAGAAATGTGGGCTATTTATATCTCATAGGGCGTGCAGCACAAGACAGCTCTTCGAACGCGCTATTGCGCTTGATTTATTCGCTACCTGTCATGGCTTCTCATTACGAATGGTACCCCGTTTACCCAAAAGTTTTCACAGTCATAACCGTGCATGATTTATAGCTTTCTCCTTTGACTTATCAAATAATTACCCCGATTCGATTCACCACCAACAAACTTGATTTGTGTCTTCCCCGACGTGATTTATAGCAACCGCCAACAGTCTATTGCCACCCAACGTGACGGGAATTCTTTGGGCGCCGAGATACCCACCCACCAGTCGCCCATCGAGACTTTAAAATTTCAATTTTTATACTGAAATGGTCATCTTTTTTAAAACCTTTCGTTAAACCTTTGTAAAATAAAAATTCCTATTCATTAAACTTGACTGACATGTTTCAGGAAACTTTTCAGATTGTGGAATAATGGTGCATGATGTGTTTGTCAATAAAGATGGAAAACCACAGGTGGATGCCTTATTTCCAAAACAGCAGTCGAATGCAAAATAAAATTTTATTAAGTTTCAGCTACATGAGCTGGTAGAGTATTTAGGAATATTGTTATTAATAAAAGGGCAGACAATTAATTAAATGTA
>JAHWFO010059370.1:1623543-1647599 GCA_023313115.1 Rhysida immarginata
AGAGAGAGAGAGAGAGAGAGAGAGAGAGAGAGAGAGAGAGAGAGAGATGCTCACCCCGAGATATAGTGGCTAGAAGGGGAACACTGGTCGAGAGATGCCTGTCGTTTTTAGTTCGCCCACTGCGAGTCCGCCGAGCAGAGAGAGCAGAGCCCGCCACGACAGGGAACACGCAGTCAGCGCCGGAGAAGAAAAGCAGTCGCAGGCTCGGGACTGAAGCCAACGAGCAGCCACGTTTCAACATCCACCACCCACCACTGGATCGGCATGAATCACAGGTAACCCTGAATGCTCTCCTAACCACCTATTTTCCGGTCACCACTCTTGAATTGTGTTTATAATTGATATGTTGTTTAAGTGTCATAGATACGTAGTTAAAAATCTTAATGCTCACAAGGGAAACCCACATAGCCTTTTTTTTGCGCGCAAGCACACCGTGAAAGCGATAGCGTTGCGCGGCAGTGAAGCGCTCCGGAAGTGCGCAGAGTTCAACAAGCATGGCGGAAAGAGGGAAAGCGAACTTGTTAGCGGCGATCGCCAAAGAATTGCAGTTAAAGGACTGTTATTAAGCATAAAACCTTAATTTTGCTCTACAATAATTCGTCTCGAAATAATTTATAATTTGAGGTAGGCATCCATGAATACTATTTTTATTTAAAATTATAAAGCACCGCGATACATACCCCCTCACTAACGCAACGTATTACTCGACGTTGCACATGAAGCCAGACCCGTGTTTGATTACCGAATTACTTAATAAAAATGAAATAATAAATTAAGGAAATGGTTATTAATTACTATGGATATTTTTTACTGGAAGGCAATTAGTTTTTAAAAATAGATTATTACAATTAGCTAAGTTTGTTTAAAAACTTGAGAAGCCATTCAATTGCCGTCTGCTGCTATACATTTCATCTGAAGTGGATTCGTGCTTATTGCTGTGAGTAGTGGAAGAAAGAAGTTCCGTTAAGCGCATTAATACATCACTTTAACAATGGAGTCCTTGTATGACTATGTGTGCTCAAATTTTTTCGTTTTCGTGGTTTATTTTGAAAAAAACAAAATTTCGCACTCTTATTTTGCAAGCATCTATTGTAGCTTCAATTGAGTAAAATATTTCAATTTGGTGGAAATCTGTGACATACATGTTCGAGGGATTCCCTTGCCAGTGTGTTTAAATTGTTATCTTATCATAAAAGAATTAATTAGAATTATAATAAATTCCGAGGTTAAAATGTTATTAGTATCGCGTTATTTCATCTTTGAATTTAATAATAGTCCATTGGGTAATAATAGGAATTGGGGAAACATAAAATAAACGAGGGAATGGTAGAATTTAAGAGTAAATATAAAGGTTAAATCCGCATTTATGTTTAAGCTTTGGATATATGATAATACACCTGTTCATTTATCACCTATCACCTGCTCCTATCTGACTATCTTTCATTATAAGTCCTAGGAGAAACACCTAGGCCGAATCAACCATTCGTCCCAACTTAGATATCCGGTTGGAAGGTGCACTTTGGGCAACCGACGATTAGGCAGTTAATTCGAAACATTAGAACCTCATTCCAAATTATTAAAAATTCCTTTAAAAAATCATTTATCGGGGCCCGGGGCGTCACACAATAGTGTGAGCTTGTTTACACTGGATATGAAATCATCGAAAGTTAACACCTTTACAAAAATCATCTAAGAAGAATGAATAACAGTCATCTTAGCATTATATTCGACTAGAAGTATGTTATCATCTGGACGTGAGGTCATCGAAAGTCAACATCTGTGCAGAATTCCTCCAGAAAGTCTCCAACGTTTGGAAAGTCTCCAGAAAGTCATCGTGAGTTTTTATAACCGAGTGGTCAAATATATTTTCATCGAACTCAAGTAAATTCCATCTGTACTGTCCAGGACTCTCAAGAGAAGAGTTTGCACAATTCCACCACCACACAGCAGAAACGTTTGGGTGAGTTCATTTCTAAAAAGGTTGGATAGAGATATTGCAATTGTTGTCATATTTTTCTCCTGCGTTGCATGTTCTCTCTCTTCGTATCTGCGTTGTTTATGTTGTGCGCGTGCTTTAGACAACAATTACCAGAGAAAAATATGACAATTGCAATATCCCTACCCAACCTTTTTAGAAATGAACTCACCCAAACGTTTCTGCCCTGTAGTGGTGGAATTGTGCAACTGAGAAGTCTTCTCTTGAGTCCCGGATAGTACATTCTTATTTTATGGAAAACATGTCATTTTAGAATACCTCTATTGATATTCAAATGGTAAAGTTCATTTGTGTAAATATTTTTCAATTTGAACATACCTTAAAGGTCTCAAGTTTCAACATTAAACTTGTATGCGAAATGAGTGCTGATTTTACGCAAATGATTACGCTTTTAAAGACCTTTTTGTTGTTTTTTTTTTTAATTTTTTAATAGGTTTGATATATTTAAAAAGCATTAATACTTCAAAAAAAGCGAACGCTTTCCTCCATCGTACCCATTCTAATTGTTTCTTTTTTTCCCTTTCTCTTTCGAAATAGGTTTCTTGCCATAGAAGGTGGAGGAGAAAGGGCTTAGAACGGAAGACGGCAGAACGCTCGACCGAAATCCAATCTATTTTTAATGTGTCCAGGAACGTTGAGGAGACTGTGGCGGGTGACTTTCGACAATCTCTTTTAAGGGAAGAGGATTAATCTGTTTGGAAATGATTTATCGATTAAGCGCACGTGCGATTGAGACTCGCGGGACACAATCAGAGCCACGTGCAACGAGTAATTAATTAACTACAACGACAAAATCTCCAGGAAAGAATAGGAAGGAACGGCAACGTTACAAGATTCTTTTTGAAGGCACCTCCGCCTTTTTTGGTAAACATGTTCGTTCCTTCGATTCAATATTCTAGGCGGAGCAGATGGCGGATCATAAATTCGTCATTTTCATCCCCAGTATGCGGCGAGATCTTAAACAAGCAACAGGGAACCCAGTATTGTGCCAACAACGACTGTTAGGATTTTAAGGATAATATTACCGGATTAAAAACTTCACCCCAGAATTTTCAATTACAAAATAAAATTTAAGCATTTAAATTATCACATTCTGAACAATCTACAGTTTGTAATTTAAAGTAAGCAAGCAGAATAGATGCTTGTTTACAAACAGTGCTAATAAAACTATTATACTAAAAGGTTCCCCATTCACCGTCTTGCAAACAGGGGGCCCATTAAATACATTATTGGCTATATTGTAAGATACGAAACTTTCCTTCTGTGAGCATTAAAAAGTTATACAGATTCATTTTATTTAACTTAAAAAAACATAGACAAACTTTGACAAAACCTAATTAGCTCTTAAATTATTCCTTCCATTAACTACAGGTTTATCTTTGGACCTCTAATCCTTAAAGATTGCCCTATTAAGATTAAAAATACTTTATTAATGCCAGAACAGAAGCCATTATAACTTTGGCTTCATCTATTCGCAGAAGATGGGGACGCCCATGTTGCTTCTATTACAGTCATATCTGGTTACCACGAATTAGTAAATGCATGCTATATCAGTTCGTTGTATGCGAAGTTTGTAATATGCATGACCTGTTTACCACGAACTCTGTTCGTCTTAGCAAGGCTTTTTATGAGCACCAGACAAAACAGGGTGGTAGTCTACTTACACGATGTACATAAATACTGAACATGGTTAGAAAAAGTATGCAGAAATTATATTGATATAAATCTTTTTTGTTTTGAAGTTACACGTGTATCGGATGGCGCAAAAACGATGTTAGAAAGTTTTTGTCTACTACTACACAATATGAGGTTATAGATTCTTGTTATCATATTTATGCCATAACAGACATCCTGAAATTTATTGCAGAATGTTATCGAAGTGATTTTCATCTGCTGCAATCTGTATCTAGAGCCTAGAACTGAATTCTGTAATGACTCTCTGAAGGACATCATTTTTGACTGCACGAATCTCTCTGAAAATGTAATGAGAGACATCAGTGAGTGGGCTATAGAAAGTTTAGAACAGTATCACGAGGAAAATCATTTACGGCATACGATTAAATTACAGTAGACAAAAACTTTCTAACATCTTTTTTTGCGCCACCCGGTACATTATCTCCTTAACCCTGTACTGTACATAACTGCTGTATACCACGAACTTTGACCTGAAAGTAGGTTCGTCGTAGAGCTAGTAAAATTGCATAAGAATAGTAGCCAGTCAACCAAACTGAGAAAATGAATTCGAATTAGACAAGGATTCGTAGTACACTAGTTCGCAGTAACGAGATTTGATTACATCACTGGAGTCATGGGCCGCTCTGGTGAGATTTTAAAACAACTCAGAAGATGGCCTAAGTCTTCGAAGAATGGAAGATAGATTTGCGCCACACACTTATAGACATTAAATTTAAACCTCGAGGCCCAGGTCTCAAATTAGGAAATAAGTCTTTTATAGTAGTAAATTGTGCCGTATTTGCATAAAAGATTGCATGTACCATACGTTTTACCTCAATAACTATAGGTGTTGCGGTAAATGCCATTGTAATCGCGCGGAAAAAAATAATTTCCTGTTTTGATACTCAAAGATAAAAACTGTACATTCAATTGGAGAGGGGAAGACCATGTTCATTAGATTGAAACTGATAATTAAACCAGTTGAGAATGCGCGAGCTTTCATTACCAAAACAACGAAATTTAAAAACTTTATTGCCAAAACTTATGAGCTTTGTGTGTTTGTGTATGTCCACAAAACATTTTGGATATTTGAAATTCTGATTTAGGATACTTAACAATCATGAAAAAAGTGAAATAAGAATGTCTCAAAGACTGGCCCTTTATCTGTTGATGAAACTAAATTGAAATTCTAAAGATCATGAACTTTCAAGAGTCAATGCAGAGAGGAAATAAAATAGTTGAAACTCAACTTTTAGAGTTTGAACTCATATTTATCGATGATGACAAATAGAGTGCCGGTCTTTGGATATTTATTTGGAAATTTATTCTATTCTATTCTTTCATGATCTTTAAGAATCCGAAATCAGAATTTCAAAAATTCAAATTTTTTTATCGACACATGCACAGATTCAGAGATTTTAATAACGAACTTTTTAATTTCGTTAAAAGGGGGAAGAAATTAAGAAACTATACTTTAAAGCAAGCCATCCGTAAAGCGTGGTTAAACTACGCTAGTGGATTATCTACTTATAATGGCAACTTTAATTAGGGGAAGAAAAAAAACCGAACATTACGAACATTCCAAGGGCGGAATAGATCGACTTCTTCAGAGCAAATCACTTTCAGATACACTTGTTGCGAGGTGAAGGAAAGAAAACTCTTAAATGACAGAGGAATTTAATTAAGCGAGGAAGCCAAAAACATTTGTAAGTAACATGACAATCACCCATCCGCCCACTCCTCATCGGATTAGTGAACTCTTTAAAAGTTAGACCTCTTCTTAAGTATAAACCTATTTCCAATCGTTTTTCAAATATTTTAAGAGATTTCAAAATGATTTTAGCTCTATTATAAGAATAATACAGTGCATCGTGTTCTAATGAATACAATCAAATGCAGAGAGATATTTACAATCGATAGTGTAACAATTACATTTTTCGAGATACAAGCACAAAAAAAAAAAATCAATTTCATTTCGAGGCAAATCTTGAAATTCAATAATATTCAAAGAAAAGTAATTTTCTCGATATGAAAGACAATGAAGGAGTAGATTTACGTTGATTTGGTAAAATTTATTCCATTTAACTTTCACTGCTTATACTTTAATTTTCTTTCATTAATTCAATTAATTTAATTCGCTTCGTCGTCCTGTAGGGCACTATCATTTGCCTATTTTTCAATTTAAATTGTAAAGGAATCGATTCCTCCTTCCTTTAACAATGGCTTCAATTGCATAAAATTAATTTTTAATGAAAGGTTTTAAATCGAGTCTGAATCTTACAAGCAAATTTAATTAAAACTTTCCAAAAATACAAACGGAACTTTAATTGGACAGACGAACTCATCTATAAGAGTCATCCGATACACATTACTTAGAGGAATCTTAGTAATTAATTATAAAATAATGCATTTTCCTAAGTTAGGCTATCATTATTTACTCACTATGTTAGAAATCTTTTCCCCCCAATTGCTTGCAGCTACGTCTACGAGCATTTTGTCGTTTACGATTCCTGTTCGGATTCAACGTTTTCGGCAATGAGCTTACGGCATATGACAGAGGGCATAACAGAAAGAGAACGTTCAGAAAATATTTAAAAAAAAAAAACTTCCATAAATAATTAGAAATGAAATCAACTGCTTTAACTGCCTATTGATGAACCGTGGTCCACTTCCACTAATCCATCGGGGAAAGGTAGGAGGAGCTCCACCTCTCTATATAATGTATTCGTCTGTTTAAAATAAGAATATCCGTTCGTCTCCCTTTCGATAATGAAACCATCAGTAAGGCCTTTATTTATTTTTAATTATTTAAATATTTTTAATTGGATGCTCAGAGAGTAATGACCACACATTTGTATTTCATTTATATAAGCATTACACACAATATAAATAAATACTTCCTTGACACATAATATTTTTTTGCATAATGCCCATTAAGTTGTTATAATCATCAAATCCCTAGCCATGCCTCACTGCTAAAGTTCAGTCATCTTCCAAACTTATTTTGCGCTGTGTGTGCAAAAAAAAAATTCAAAAATCAGAGGGAGCAAGTTCGGGATTAGAGGTAAATGGGCAATCGTAGCATATAATTTTAGAAAATTACTTAAAGTTTTGGCCAATATAGGTGAAATGGTTAACACTGAAAAATATAAAATAGTAAAAGTTTGTCCAATTATACGGTATTTCTATTGAGCGAACTCCAATTCATGTTAGAATTGATACTGAAGTCACAAAAAAATCCAGCTCCAATAATATCAATGGGTTGGGTTTATTGATATCAGTATAACATCGGGTTATTGGGGCTTCAATTTAATTGAATTGTCAATATAACATTTATATTGTTAGGGGTAAGCTTAGCAATTTTGAATTTTTTTATTTATTTTAGTAAATAGGCTTGGAATTGGCTTTTTTTTAGAGGAATTTATATTTTATTTATCTTTGATTTTTATTTATTTGTATTTTACCAACATCTAGAAAGAATGCCAAACAACTGAAATGTCATACATTGTTACACCGAGGCTAACGAGACAGACCAATACCACCTAGACAGAAGGCCTGATAACGGAAACGTCATACACTGTTACACCATCATTAGTCGACCATTGTTAATCCTATTTCTACCAATAATAAGCCCTAAATTCCAATAACGTATATTAAAGATAGACTCCGAATCCTATTGTTAACAGTGGCAAAAAGTGAAGCAAATTGAGCCGTGACATTCTGGGCAGGAGTGAGCCGTGGAGTAATTAGCTGTCTGGCTGCTTTGTTTTTGAAGATATTGGTCCCGAGGAATAATTAATTCAAAACCATTCCTCCAAGTTGTTCTGCAAACAGACACGAAAAAGGATAAGGAATCATTTTCCACAAGCATAAATCAAAAGTACGTAACTAAAATGAAAATACATAAAGATGATCGAAACGAAATTGAAGTTGAAACCAGGATCAAAAAATTGTTTATAAAATATAATAAAATACTTCAGAGAAAATACAAAATTAACGAAAAGATAAACTTATCAGTCCGTGATCGGCATGTGAAAGAATTATTAATCAGCCATGTTTAATAATTATTAATCAGCATTATTACTCTCATGTTTAGCCATATGTTTTGCATCATCTTCACTCACTTTCGGCCATGACAGTTCTGGGCATGGAGCTTCCCAATTTGCTTCAAGTAACAACAATTGCTTCGGAGTCTATCTTTAATATACGTCATTGCTAAATTCGGCCGACTAATGTTGATGTAACAATGTATTAAGTTTCCGTTATCAAGCCTTGTGTTTAGGCAACACCTCCTAGAAAGAAAGCCGAACAACTGAATCGTCATACATTGTTACATCGTCATTTTTCGACCATTGTTAATCATATATCCACCATATCATCTAGATTTGGTCGACTTATTCAACACCACCTCTACTCAAAGCCTGAGCGCGAAAATTTAATACATTGTTACATCATCATACCTAGTCATAATTTAGGGCTTATGATTGGTAGAAATGCGATTAAAGATGACTACCCATGATCTTTTAACAATGTATGACGTTTCCGCGCTCAGGCTCTCTTTTTAGATGGTGTTGCCCTGGCGCGGAAAAGTTACCTGACCATCTTAGTCCGAATAACAATGTAACTTTCATTGTTTCCATCTTGGATTTTAACAATCAGCAATTTTTCGTTTGTTGAAAACAATGAAGGTTACATTGTTACTCGAACTAAGATGGTCAGGTGACTTTTCCGCGCCAGGACAACACCACCTAGACAGAAGGCTTGCGCACAGAAACGTCATACATTGTTACATCACCTACAATCGGCTATCGTTAATCGTATTTCTACCAATAATAAGCCCTAAATGTGGCCGTTTGATGATGATGTTACAATGTATGATATTTCTGTGCACAGGCCTTCTGTTTTGGTGGTGTTGGCCAGGGCCTGTCTTTCACGTGGGCTACGCCTAACTATGATGATGCAACAATGTATTACTTTTCATCGCAGAGGCCTTCTCTCCAATACCGCCTAGAGAGAAAGCCTGGTCACGGAAAAATTATACATTGTTACATCACCTACCGTAGGGACAATTTCGGGCTGATTATTGTAGAAATATGATTAACAATACCCTACCGTAGGTGATGTAACAATGTGTGACGTTTTCGCGCTCAGGCTGAGTAGAGGTGTTGTTCTCTCACGGTGGTTATGGTATAGGAGATGTTGGACCAAGGAATTAAATCAAGAGGAAATGAAAGCAATGACCCGAGGTTAGCTTCCGGAAACGCAATGTTTGCGGACAAACTCGGCAGCCATTTTCAGCCCGTATGTTGTAAGCTGCTGACGGGCTGAAAATTTGTTCAGTCTTCGTTAAGTTGTATTAAATTTAAAATATAATAGAGCTAAACAGTAGCAGCCCTAAAATATGAATAATCCATTTGCTGGAAGAAAAATGGTTTCGATTTTACGAAACTCGAAACTCAATGTTCCTCCTACGAGAAATCAAAATTTTAAACGATGATTATTATTAATTATATTAAATAGGTTTTTCATTGATGAAAGTCGATACGCACGTAATCAATAAATCAGAGGCAGAGTTATCTAAAGTACGATATTTTACCAGCGTGCAAAAACCTTAATTGTCCGCTTTCTATCCTAAGACGCTTTGCGCTTTGCGAAGTCAAGCTCGACGAACAAGTGTATGCCACTAAACAATGGCATTCGCTTCCTCTTAATTTAATTCCTTGGTTGGACAGAACAACACAACCTCTACTCAAAGCCTGAGCGCGAAAATTTCATACATTGTTACAGTTCCTACTGTAGGGTATTGTTAATCATACTTCTATCATAATAAGCCCGAAATTGTCCCTACCGTAGTTGATGTAACAATCAATGATTTTTCCGTGAGGCTTTCTCTCTAGGCGATATTGGGTAGACTCGCCTGATCAAGATAGGTCTGGTAACAATGTAACTTTCATTGTTTCCATCTTGCGTTTTAACAATCAGTATTTTTTCCTTTGTTGGAAACAATGAAGGTTGGATTTTTGCTGGACCTATTTTGATCAGGTGATTTCAGTCCGGAGCCTGTATTTCTCGTTAGCCTCGCTGTTACACCATCATAAGCAACACCACTTAAAGATAACTTTAAGTGGTGTTGTCATAAGTAGACCAAATTTAGGGCTTATTATTGGTAGAAATACGATTAACAATGGTCGAAATCGAGGCCAACGAGAAATACATGGCTTTGGGTCGAAATTTGATGATGTAACAATGTATGACGTTTCAGGAGGTGTTGATTTTGCTGTTATTTTCTAAACGATGTAAAGACTAGGTAATTGACAATTGAATCCCTTTCAGGATAATTCTCTATTATCCTCTTTACTTTGAAAAGGGATACCCTTTAACTGAAAGGTCAGTTTGTCAGTGTCTTACCAATCTGTGTTCTATTTTTATTATCTATTAATGTAAAGATTAATAAGATTATTTATTATACGTGGGCCAAAATAAATAAAAGATAAAAATCAGAGGGAGCCAGTTCGGGGCTTAGGAGAAGATGGGCAAGTATAGTTCAATCCAATTTGCTTCCACGGTTGGCAGTTGCACTATCTTTTTTTGGTTACCGAGTAATTTCGCTAGATACTTGCAGAAGGCGGTAAGTGTTAATGAAGGCGGTAAAACTAATTCGGTGATATCGGTTTAACGCTCGTTTCGTGAAGGCATAGCGAAGGTATATGGTATTCATTTTTCCGCACAGTGTTATATTTTGTCTTCGCGGCGCCCTTCTAGCAAGGGTTTCAAGACTGTCGCCCAAAGACAGATGGCTCCTCCTTGCCCGCCCCCCCCCCTCCCGGGCTATGCCATTGGTTTCGTGGTAAACATGGAACTAATCCTTCCAATAGGTGGAATTTCCTACGTTGTTCGTCAGTTCACTGCGAATACAGTGCAAAGGAGAAATCCTGGAAGGCCATGAGCGTCGGAAGAGAATGTGAAACGCATTCAGAAAACGTTCGCTCGCAGTAAGAGGAAGTTGACTCGCCGAGGTAGCCGGGAGCTGTAAATGCCCCATACGACGGTTGAGGAAGCTGATCTTTATGAAACCTTACAGATTGCAGCTTCTGGTGAAGCAACTTTCTTATGAATGGTAAACTTAATCGCTATATCGAACGCATCATGAGGTTTATTTTGGTGATGTGAAAAACCAAAATAAACCTCAGATTGTATTCTTCAACTTGATGCGTTGATCAAATCTGTGACCTTGATAAGTATAGTCTTTTAAAGTTGGTATATTCATTTGTGAACACCCTCTTTATTGCAGAAACAGGTTGCTTTATAGGAGTAGGAATTGATGCGTCAAATATTCTTTAGTAATGCAGAGGCTAGTTAAAATTCAATCCCGTCTCGTTGATTGTAACGCAAAAGATCATTTTAACCCATGACTGCAGCTTAGCTATCTTTCAGAACGTTGTGTAATTCCACACATAAATCTGGGAAACTTTAATTTGCAGTATAAAAAGATTTCAGTTTTCTTATTTTGTTGTTGTCTGAGGAAAAAAAGTAGAGCTTCCTTTCTGAGCAACCCCTCTTATTTCTCACACTATTTTCCAGCGCATTCGCTGGAATGTTTTTATAATATCACGAAAGGAAAATAACGCATTTATTAAACATTATGTTTAGAAATTCGATTAACTTAAAGAAATTAATTTATGATTTTGTTAGAGTTCAGGTTAATTTGCGCTTAATTTTCAAAGCAATCTCGTAAAGTGACTTTAACATCAAAATTAAATAGAAGATGATAATCATAGTCTTAAATTATCTTCAAAACAGTAATGTCATTATATGACGATTAGCAATTTACAGCAGCACTGGCCATGCTTTCATTCAATTTCCTCGCTCTCCTTTTAATAATTCTGACTAACTATATAATTCATTTTAGACTGTCCGAACCGATACTAAAGCAATTTCAGTACGGAATCAAATTTAAGCTCTTCTCATAATCAGTGCCTGCGACAAACCAGTTCTTTCTCACATGTAACGAGGAAAAGCAAGATACGCTTAATTTTAAATCGCTTTTAAATGTTTCCGTGATCGTTCCCAATTAAACCGACAAAAAGACCGGTGAAAGTCTACTCGCCCTTTGGCGCTTCCAAAAGGATCTTTGAAATGCCGTCGTCGTGTTCCATTAGCGGTTCAGTCTGGTTGATTGAATTGGGAAGTGGGGGATAGATTTGGTAAATGGGAAATTTTTGACGCTTCCAAAACGGACGACGGAGTAAAACAGTAATAATAACTGTTCAATGACATCAATATGCATTTCATTTCATGTATGCATATTTTATTTTAATAGAAATTTAATATAAATAACTGATTATTGTTTATTTTCATTATTTCCTAGAGTTAATATCTTTTATTGGAAATCATTAGAAAGTTACCATAATTGAGTGTTTTAAACGTGGTCAAATACATATGTGAGAAATCCCAGCTGCGACTTTTCCCGAGTACTTCTTATTTTTACCACTAATCAAGTAATAAATATAACATAGAATATCTTATATGGATAAGAATAATTAGAGAAAGATATGAAGCAAAAAAGTTTATACATAAAACAGAACGATTACAAAATGCATTCAAAACACTATTATTGTTTTAAATACAAAAAATAACAATCTTTCGGCCCAATGTTACAATATATTTTTGAAAGTATATACCACAATAATAAAACCTCTTTTCCCATGTCAATCAATGGAAGTTTTGAAAAAAAATGAAATAAAATAAAATAAAAACTATAATAAAATATAAATAAAAAGTTATCGAAAAATTTCCATTTTATTGTTGCAATATCTATTCACTAAATAAGACGTTTCAACCGCATTCAATTATGGTAAGTTATGGTTTGGGTATCTTGTAAGATTTCTAAATAAGGACAGGGGATTCTATTATGATTTATTACATTTTTATAACTGTTCTACTATGTACAGGACTCTTGTTTTTGTACGAAATAAACGAGTTTTCTAAAAAGCAACCTGTTTATCCGTCATTAAAATGTTACGAGTTAAAAAGCTTCCATAAATCAAAATTGTGTGTTTCATCATAAGATGATTCTTTTAAACATGAGGCGAGATACGTCCAGAAAGTAAGTTTATTACAAAACTTTGAATTTTTTTTTTTTACACAGCTGCCACCATTTTCAAGGTACTTATCATAGAGGAGCACAAGTTTTTGCATCTCTTCAAAAAAAGTTGCCGCCTGTGACAGCTTTTGTTACCACGTCATTGTTGTTGAACTTGTGGCCGCTTTTACCTAGCGACTTTCATCTCTTTTTGCACCTGAAATCGTTCCTGAAATCGTCTCCACTATGATAAGTGCCTTCAAAATGCTGGGGATTATGTAGAAAAACAATTTAAGGAATGGAGATTTTTTTTTAATAAGTATTTTTTTTTCTGAGTGTGTACTTGCTTTTTTTTATACTACAAAACGGATCTTACTTTTTGGACGTACCTTGTTTTATTGACGTTGAAGTCCACCAGTGTTGCAGGAATGACTGGAAGAATATTTTCACGCCTGTAGACACAGAAGATAGGTTTTTTAATCCTATTTCTTGTGCATTCGATCTTATCCAGGAGCAGCCATATATTAAGATAGTTCTGAATTTATATTTATATGAACACAAATTACCATGTCATAACTCAAACAATTCCGATTTTAATAAACATTTATTACACAAGGATATGCGTATTTCGATCACTATGTAGTCTTCTTTCAGCATGGCTGATAAAATAACAAAAGCGGAGTGTTTTTATATAGAAACAGATGGTAATTTTACAATAAACAATAAGAGAGCCAATGAGGGAACAGAGAGTAATAGCAAACCAAACAATAGGAAAAAGGTAAGCAACCTATAGGGTGACAATTATTGAGCTACGAGTATTTCTCCCGTGAAAAAACCACGGGAACAAGAAAATTTATTACGATGCATTAAATTCGAGCGGCACTCACTTCCAATAGCTATGTAGACTCAAAATACTACTATAAAGTGCTACCAAATTATGACACACACGCTGCTCAAAGAAAATTCACGCTAAATTCTAATAGTACCATAGAGGAGGAATAAGACAGTGCGCGCAAAGCCATTCACTATCTCCTTTGCCACTGCTCGCAACAACAGTTCCTCTTATGCAGAATTATATTCCTGAAAATGCTAAACGATACGGTCTTTGCATTCTAAATAGCGCCGCTTCGCTCTCATCCGTCCCCAAATGGCAGTTGGTTATTTTGCCTCAATGTCGGCATCCGAAATCGCTCAATGTAGCGCTACTATATTTATTCCTAGCTGACTCGACTGCCATTATGGAGCCCACTTGTAATAGTAATGCATGCTATAGGAGCGAGAATTTTTATTTGCCGATTAAAATCTTTGCGAAAATGGCTAAACTTGGAAGAAATAGAAAGAGCAGTCCCAGATTAGTATATGCAAGTGCGATGGAAGGCTATTATTAGTAATTTATTACCAATAGTTCGAAAATTTTTTAATATTTATACGTCGAAAGAGCATATGCGTTGACTAATAATGAGGGTATATTTGCTGCGGGAGCTAAAAGCATCGCCTAATCGTCATTGAGAGAGCATCTGGGATCAGTGGCACCTTCGACTTCAACAATTCCACCAAAATGAGGTCCTGTATCTACACTATACTCTGTCCAACGAAAGAAAAACTGGGCGTGTGTAATTAAATTTCCGATTTCAATTGTTAGACATTGTTGCTAAGTAAAATTAACAATGTTTAACAACTGAATTTGGAAATTTAACTGGACACGCCCAGTTTTTCTTTCGTTGGACAGAGTTTACACGATCAAAGGAGTTGGGACACCCCTGTGAACACCTGGAAATGGATCATTTCATGAAAAAAACTCTTTTAAAGTTAACAACAAAATTTAAATAATTTTTTTTTATGGAATGATCCATTTCAAGCACAGTTGAATTGTAGAACAAATGACATATCATCAATATGCCACGACAGAAGGATCTCTCGGAGTTCGTACGAGGACAGATTATCGGATGTCACCTTTCTAGGAAAAGCATCAGAGAAGTGTGGAATGCAGTGAGGAAACACAGTTTACTTTATGGAAAACAGATGGCAGAGTCTGGGTCTGGCGAATGCCCGGAGAGCGCTTCCTGCCGGAATGTGTTGTTCCAACAGTGAAGTTTGGTGGTGGTAGAGTGATGGTCTGGGGGTGTTTCTCCTGGACTGGACTGGGCCCGCTCATCAAGGTGGACGGAAACCTCAATGCTGATGGCTATAGGACCATTCTGGATAACGGGGCACTTCCATCGCTGTGGGAACACTTCGGTGACGGGCCGTTCCTCTTCCAGCACGACAATGCGCCTTGCCACAAAGCAAGATCCATATCCGACTGGTTTGACGAGATGCGGGTTGAAGAACTGGATTGGCCCGCCCAGAGCCCTGATCTCAACCCCATCGAACATCTTTGGGACGATATAGAACAACTCGCAAGCAGAATATGTTTTAGCTTCATTTATATGGCCCTCTCTTGACGAGAAGAGGCAACATTTTGCTCTTTCTACAAGTAAATATTAAAATTTCTTCGAAATATTGGTAATAATAGCCTTCCATCGCACTTGCATATACTAATCTGGCACTGCTCTTTCCATTTCTTCCAATTTTAGCCATTTTCGCAAAGATTTTTTAATCAGCAAGATAAAAATCCTCGTTCTTGTAGCATGCATTACTATTACAATTGGGCTCCGTAATGGCGGTCGAGTCAGCTCGGTATAATATAGTAGCTATAGCTCAATGCGTAGGCGAATGCGCTCGTATTTCTTCTTTGATGGTTACGGACATTCGTAATATTATTATTAGGATATGAAAAAAAACCTTAACTTTTGAACAATTGGCGAGATTCAGTTAAAACTTGGCGGTTGAATGCAGGGCATGTTGGGATTTTTTTGAGCATGCGCACTCGTATTGTTGTTGCTGACCATTTTTCGTTGAATTTATCGAAATACAGCGTATTTCCATCATTCCTATTATCCAAAGTGACCTAGATTTCGAAAAGGTGTGGCTCATGCAGGACGGAGCACGACCCCATCGGACCCAATCGCACTTTGGAGAGCGCATTCTAGTTTTGGGTACCCATAAGCCACTGGAATGGGAATCGCTTGGCCGCCATATTCTCCTGATCTCAACCCTTGTGACTAATTTTTTTGGGGCAATATTAAAGACAAAGTTTACGCAAATAACCCCGAAACCATTCAGGAGGTCATCGAAAGCATCGATGTCTCGATACTTCAGCGAGTTTTGCAGAATTTTGCTCTTCGTCTGCGCCACATCATAGCCATTGATGGCAAGCATATCGAACATAAACTAAATCCAGATATCTGTAGCTAATTTTAATATTTGAATATAAATTTTGAACTCAGCACTTTTTGAAAATTTGATGTTTTATTTCATATAGCTCAATAATTGTCACCCTGTATGAGAAGCTAGCTTGAGAAGCTAACAGAAGCTTATTTGATGTATCTGATGAAATCAGACTACCGGAGAGGTCCATAAACCTATCTGGATTCATAAGTTGATTGGCTGTTTTTTTGGGGTGTCCATGGATTATTGGGTTTCATAGCTTTTATTTAGTGGTATGCTTCTATCTCAGACAATCGTCAATCAAATTTCCCTTCACCAAGAAGAGGTACTTTTCTTTCATTTTATTGACCTTTTCACGCTTCTTTTCTTTGAGCGAGAATATGGAAGCTAGGCTTCAGTTCCACCCCAATATCGATACACTACACTGTTCGATTGTTGTTACTTTCTCTATTCTGCTGAAAGAAGACTATGTAGTCATCGTATTCAAATGTAATAATAGTTTGTGAAAAGCAAAATGTCTGAGTGTGAGAGGTTATGATATCCACAGTTTTTAAGGTAATATTTTTTATAGAATAAATCATTAGATGGCCAGTGAGGGTTTTAATTGTACGCCAACCTCAGCTGTTCAATTTTTTTCATCATTAATATTTTTTATGTTTATTCTCCTAACAATTCTACTCGTTCTCAATCTTCTTGTAATTTGGATATTTTAAGTTTTGATGCTCGAATTTTAATTTTTATTGACGAATACTTAATTTAAAAGGTGGAAAAATGCAATTAATGATTCCAAAGGCATTTTGAGTTATCTTCCTCAAAATGCTCAGCTCTTCTTTCAAGAATACTTATATTAAAATGTTCTTTTACCTCTCGAAAGATAGCATGGACTAATCATACAAAATTCTGAGTCAAGAATTCAAGAAATCCAGGGTAAACTCAATAATTAAAGCCTTTTCTTATTCGAAATTTATGAAAGGAAAAGGGATCACGTATATTTTTAATTCCATGAAAATGTGATAGGAGAGAGGAAAATGTGCCAAAGTAAATAAACTCGAAAAGCAAACAAAATCATGTACGTGCATGAATAAACAACCGAATTTTACAATAATGACAAACGTTGATTCGGAAAGAGAAAAGAGATCACGTTTGCACATCACGTGTACACATTAGAACATTTGCAAATCAAATTATGTACACAAAGGTAATCTATAATGCAAGCTCTCTTTACGCCGGATTGTTAATCCGTTAATAGGCGGATGACGACAAAAAGAGGCAGAGTGAGATGGAGAGATAAAGGGGAAAGTGAGATTTTCAGGGGGTCGTGGTGGGTGAAACGAGAGAAGAATCCTTCAACTGGCCCATGTTGACGCTTTTAAGTTCATCGTACAAAGTTGACATGACAAGAGAAGACACTTCGTGTTGAGATAATATTGATTCCCGTGTCAGTGCTCGTGCCGAGGCAAAACTCGAAGAATTCCATCAGAGAACAAAGACGGCTTCACGTCACTTCCGCCACCCGTTTGCGTTTCTTAATTGATCGAACGCATCGATTATTTGACTCTTTCGAACCCATTGTCCATTGTCATTAGCGTCGTCATTAGGATGCGTTTTTTTCCCCCTTTTTCTATAGTTAACTGGGATTCCTTTTATTGGACGACACCACGCCATTGGCTTCTTTCAGTTTTTTCTATCCTTTTCATTAGGAAGCAACAAATGTTTTAGAAACAAATGTTTTAGAAGCAAAATGTGTCAACTGCACCGGATCACTGTTGCTTACAATGATGTCATACGCAGGGCTTTTAATCTCACGAAGTATAAGTCCAATTTGTCTACAACATAATCTGCCTACGCTTGAAATTATCAGAATAGTTGGTTTATTGGCCGAACTGTCTTCTGCGCTTCGATGTAAGGACCATCCGATAGCGTTTGTTCGACAATGGCTGAATGAAGCAACTGGCTTTCGTATAACCAGATATGCGAAATTCCAAATACCCCAGTTAACGACAAAATACCGTGACAGACATTTCCCCTTCAACGCAATAGTGCTTTGGAATGAACTTCCTTTGGAAATTCGACGCTTTCCCCTCGATTGTACAGCACAAGTTTGTAGATTGTCATGTCGTCATTTTAAAAATCAACTGTACATTTATTTTACCGACAACGTCGTTTAGACTACTTTTGTCTTAAGTGTTAATTTCTTTTCACTTACCTTCTTGGGTGCTATTCAATAATAATAATAATAATAATAATAATAATAATAATAATAATAATAATAATAATAAATTTAAGGAATAAACTTATAAGCTTCAGACGGAGTGTCTTATCTTATTTACTAGGAAAAGATAAATGAAAGCGAAAGTGGTATGGTTTTTGCATTTATTCTCAATTTTCGTAAAACCCACGGAGAATTGACGGTAGAGTGAAGTTGTGATGAATTTTTTTATAAGGTTAGGGCTCCGTTCTATCAGGTTGATGATGTTTGTCAGGTATAAATAGTGGAAATAAACTCTTTTGTATGAAAATTTTGATACCGCCTCAGCGATAATATTGGTATAAAAAGCGAGGCAGCGTCCATTCGTGATAGTCAATTTTATTTGCGAAGGGACATATAAATTGGATATTTCCGTTTGCGTAATTTCAACCAGAAAAGTAAGGATTGATTTCACTCTAAAAGGGGTTATCTAATGACATGCCGATGAATTCACTTTATAAAGTGATGGTTTTAATTTTTGAATCCCGACCATCATTTCACGGGTAAATGCGCTGGTAAAAATGAAAACTAACTCCCATGCTCAAGCTGGTATCAATCCGCATTGGAAGGGGAAACTATTTTTAGTACCACCACACAATTTTCCAAATCGTACTGGACGATTGAAGGCTTCAATCAAATTTTAATATTTTTTAAATTTTTTTTTTATTTTATTTATTTATTTATTTTTTTTTACAGAAATAGCTTCATAACTCAAGCGAAGCTTGAGTTTTGTAGCAAATTCTTCTGGTGAGAAATATATATCCATAAGTTCGGGAACCAGTTTCCTGTGTTTTTACGCGGCAGGGCGCCACAGTCATGCCGCCATTACACGGCTGCAAATGCAAAATCGGCGGGTTTTTTTTGCCTTGACAGCAATGGCGATTCTTCATGCAAGTTCTTATCTTGCCGGCGTTTTCGTGTTTGAGAACAATTGGGGTTTTGAACTCTGACCAATTTTCTACAACCGATCTTCACCTTCACAAACAAGAAAGTTTTAATTACTATTAGATGTATTTTTCATAGATGTAAGTTGAAATGGGCCGATTCGGTGGCCGAGAGCATTGAGGCGCAGGTCTTGCTGCTCTCGAAACCAGCGAGTCGATGGTTCGAATCCTACCGAGGGGATGGATATTTGTGTTTGTCTATTTCACCATCATCCTTTCATCCCAAACAGCCAGTCTCCTGATAAAAGGGGAGATGCAGGCTGAAAATCCATCCAAATCCAAGTTGAAATGGAAGTTGACGCTACAGAGTGGATGTTGATAATTACTAAGTTAGTACTCACAATTAAGAGAGTAATTAATTAAAGTAAAAGTTAATTCTGAACGTTAGCATAAAAGCTACTTATTGGTCTGTACGTTTATCCGGCCGTCCGCCGTTTGCACGATAACTTGAAAACGGATTAACTTTTTCAAATTTTGTTTTCAGAAATATGACCATCAAAGTCTCAGCTCGGCCATATCAACTTTTCAGAATTTTTCGTGGACCCCTTCAAATCGAATTCACGTACTAAAACAGTGAATGTAAAGAATATCAAGATAATGGCATGTCATAAAGTTAATCGATTTATCAAGAAGGAATACATTGTTACTTTCTGTTCATCTTTTAAGCATTATTGACATCGGCGCGCGGACGTGAAATCGCTTTGTCGACGCACGATTGCTCAAGTGCTCATAATCTATATTATTCACTAGCGAAAGAATGGAGCTACTTATAGGGAGTGCAAGTGACTACGTCACAGCTGACGTCATTTGCGCGATGAACGGGCCGAGAGCCTAGGAAATGGGATCGATGGTTCCAAACATTGGAACCACGCAATATACGTACTAGTAACGTTGAAACGGGCGGCCAGTAAAAATGACATCTCTTAAATTATTATGTTAATTTGTGTAATTTATATTATTATTAAGACATTTAATCCCATTATATAATTTATACATTAATATTAGAACGCTTTTTAATCACTTTTAATCACTTAGCAAAACAATGCCATCGTTCGCGTATCTTTCTTTCTTTGGGAAAATGATAGATGTCTAAATCGCTGTTTTGGCTCCTCCTTGAGCAGTGAGGAACTAAACAATTTCACATCTTATATGTGTTATAAACACTGGGCTTATACAAAACGATTTTATTCCATCCCTACGTTGGAACCATGTTAAATCCCGAAGCGAAAAGACTTGTTTGGAACCAAATCGAGTCACGTGACTGAAGAATTCCCAGGACTGACGTCACACTTGCACTCCCTATTGGTATTATAATGTCTTAACTGTGTACCCCTTCATAATTTCTACAATTTTTTGAGGTAGAAGGTTGAAATTCGGAATGTAGCTTCCTATGGGCATGTCCATCTGCACTATTTAATTTGGTTTTGATTGGTACACTGGGATCGGAATTACGGGGGTGGAATTCAGAGAGGACAACATATCTATGCGCTATTTATGTACGTAAAGGCGTGAAATTCAGTATCCTGATTCCTTTAGGCAAGATCTACATTAATAAGAAGTTTAGGCCCAGGTGTTCCATTGGAGTCGGATTTGCGGGGGTGGTAGTCACGTGGTCTTTAGGACTAAGCCAACATATGGCTTGTGATATATCATACGTTCGGAAATGATGAGAAAGGAAAGAAAATACGAGCTTTTTTACATATTACGTTCAAAAAAATTAATTTTTGATTAAAAACTTGAGGAGAGGTAAAAAGTGCAGATAAAGGGGTAAAAATAGATGACTTCAGGATCTGCTACTTGCCTTAACCTACTCGGGGGGAAGGGGAGGGGATTAATTTTTTTAATAAATGTATAAATGTATATTCTCCTTCACTGCTAAAGCTCCTCCTTGGAATGTTTACAAGACTTTATTGGCAACAAAAACACAAGAGTCAGGTAAAAACCAATGACTTGAACTATTAAAATTATTTTAGTTTTAATAGTTCAAATCATTGGGTAAAACTGAGAGATTTGTTACTCAACATTATCATTAATTTAAGACAATTAATAAAATGGCAAACAAATTCTCCCTGAACCAGCCGTATAAGGCATTTCAAACTAGCCCAGCACGATCAATACTGCTACAAAACTTCGTACTACTGCTACAATTGTACAAACACCCAAGAAACTCAGCAGTTGGCAATGGAATTTGCAGCCGTGTAATGGCGGACAACAGCAGTGCCCTCACCGATCAAAATTAGAAACACTCAAGGTCGAACTTGTGAATAGTAGATGATTGCGAGCTTTTCCAGCAAAGCTAGCATTGGAGGTATCCCCTATCTTTGTGAATGTGTTCCGCGAGAAATCGCATGCGGGAATTTATAAAAACTTCGCGCTTATCAATGCAATAACACGTTTGTTGTTGTGGAGAAGTCTAGTTTTAAGAATGCTATTGGTAATTACTTTTACTAAGAAAATTTATTTTTTTTTGTCCGCAAAAAATGCATTGTTGTATGAATTGTTGCATGAAAATGAGTTTCGCGTGGTAAAGTTTGAATACCATTTTTGTAGCCGTTAGTTTAACGGATTTTTTCAATCTTAATCCACGGGCCATAATGTACTTAAGATAATAAGTGATTTCCCCGGTTATTCCGGGAGTGGTGGAGGGAATAATTTTTCATAAAATTAGGGTGCTCTGCACTGTCTTTTATTAATAATGTTTATTGTTGCCTTGCAGTACATTGTGTCGGAATTTAGCAATCCCGATCGGTTTCGCCTTTCTTTCTCGGCTTTTTCAAGGGTACATTTGAGAATAACATGCCTCGATATTTATAGTCTTCAAGAACATAATAAGTATTGGGTTAAAGGAGATTGGATAAAACTGAGGTAACGTCATTTGTTGGATGAATAGGGGTTGGGGTGATGGAATTTGGATGAGTGAAGTAAAGGATGGGGGGAGGGAGGAGGAGGAATGGGGATGAACAGCTTATATAATAAATATATGAATTAATAAAGGTACAAGGTGCGTAAGGTATTTGAGGACAAACCTTCGTTTGACTACTGCTGCACTATAGTAAGTTGTCTGTCCTTTCCATCAAGTAACACAAATCATGAAGAGACATGCAGTAATCGTGGCAATAAAGGCAGAGCACAATGATTCGTCCACAAAGTGCGGAAGGAGTTGGAGACCGAAGATGGCAATGCTGCACCAGTAGCAAAGCGTAAAAAGCATGCCTCACGATCTGACAGCATCAAAACACCTGAATTTATTCAGCAAGTGCAGCAGGCCATCGTTGACAATCCCAGAACATCCATGAGGTCACTTGCTAAAGATCCCCATGTGTCGGAAGGAACAATCAGAAATGTCGTCCATGAAAACATCAGATATCACTCGTATGTTATGCGAAGAGGTCAGTTTATGTCAGACAAAACACGGGAAAACCGCCTACTCAGATCGAAAAGCTGAAAAATCCGTGTGAAGGTGATTTGCTGTGGATTTTGGCCTCCTAATTCCCCTGACCTGAATCCGTTGGACTACTACGTATGGAGCTTTGTGGAGAGAGAGGTCAATGAACACCCCCATAACACCAAAGATGAATTGAAAGCTGCCATTGTTCGAGTAATGACCAATATGAACCATGACCATTTGATTCGCGCTTGTTGACGGTTTCGATCTTGCACTGAAGCAGTTACAGAAGCTGAAGGCGGATTCATTGAATAGCCATTTAACAAGAAGGTTTCTTGTGTATGCTTATGATGTGTTTCGGTAATAAAGTTATTATCTTGACTTATATCTCTGTTTTCTTTTTTGACGTGAATCTGTCCTCAAATAACTTACGCACCCTGTACATACATACAAAATTATATAAAAGGTAATTACAAGTAATTATCTAGAAGGTTCTATATTGCTGTTGGAGTTAGAGAATTATAAAATTTAGTTATAATTATATTATTACCAACAATATTTTGTCAATTATTTTTTTAATCATTTACAATCAATTATTTTAAGTCAATTATATGCCAATTAATAAACATTGTATTAAAAGAATGAATAGATTGGTATAATATGCATACAGCAATAAGGAAGATATTTTTGATAATAACTTACACATACAGGGTGTATCAAAATTCCTGATACAAATTTTTAGGGGAGGTAGTATGGGTGATTCCAAGCAAAAACGTTCACATGAACATGGGTCCGAATTTGAACGATAACTCAGATATGATCAGAAATAAAAATGCAGCCACCAAGATCAACATGTTAATAACTCAGGTTCCAGAACGCCTAGAATAATGAAATTTGAGAAGTAATAGGGTACATAAAACTGTGTATACCGTTAAAACTTGATCATATTCCAACGAGTAGTTTCCGAGTTACGCATTCAAAATCGTAACAGTGCTCACATGCGAGTACTAATCAGCACGTGTCAAGATGTTGACTGCGTAACCCGGAAAATACTTGTTGGAATTCGTTCAAATTTTAACGGCATACACGGTTTTATCTACTCTATTATTCCCCCAAATTTCATTATTCTAGGCGTTCCGGAACCTGAGTTATTAACATGTTGATCTTTGTGGCGGCATTTTTATTTCTGTTCACATCTCAGTTATCGTTAAAATTGGGACCCATGTTCATATGAACATTTTTGCTTAGAATCACCCATACTACCTCCCCTAAAAGTTTGTACCAGGAATTTTGAGACATCCTGTATACACGCATACATATTTATATCTTCTATATATATAAAGAAGGATGTTTGTGGGTCTGTTTGTGGGTCTGTCTGTGGGTCTGTCTGTGGGTCTGTACGTTTTTTAAACAAATCTACAGTTTTATTCCGATCTTGATGAAATTTCGCATACATG
>JAHWFO010059370.1:1647609-1673343 GCA_023313115.1 Rhysida immarginata
CATGACCTTCAAAGCATGAGGAAGGTCACTGTCTACCTCAGATTTCGAAAAAATAATAATTATCGATAAAAAATCAATATTCATGGTTATGGCAGGGCATATTAATGAGAAATATTGCATGACCAACAATGCAAGACAAAGTTTTTGCAACAATGGTATCAACACGCAATTCAAAAACATTCTGCACGGACCAACAATATATATCTCGGACCAACAATATATATATATATATCTGCACGGTCGTATGGCCTTTGTGGCTCGTGTAGTTCGGCGCCGCCTGAACGGCTTTTATCCCTTTTCTCAACTACTCCTTTAGGAGTGTTATATAATTAATAATAATAATAATAATAATAATATCTCATGACCAACAATGCAAATAAAAGTTTGTGCAACAATAGGTATCAACAATGGTTTCAACACGCAATTCACCAATAACAATGAGCTCAAAATGATGATGCAATGATAAAGCAATCCTTTCCAAGAATTATAACAATGAACATAAAATGATGATGCAATATGGATAAGTTTCAATTTGTAACAATGCATAGAATTCCTGTTATTCAGGTTTTTCTTAGAAAAGAGAGTTCTTAGTACTTAACAATTTCTTGAAAATCTTTAAAAATGATCAGTAGCTGGAGATAATGAAGAGTTAGCAGACTATTGAGAAAGAGTGGAAAGACGACAGAGAAAGCAAACCTTAAGCTCCGTGCATTATTGAGCAAATGGGAAACAAGTAAATAGAAGAATTGGCGACCGCTAGACTACCCAAAGAGATGAAAGGCCAAATTTTGCTTCAACACAACAAGAGAAGAGTGGAAATTGCAACAACATCAAGTGTACATCTGAAGTAAGATTACCTGAGTAAGAAATTATTGGAGCGGTCCAGCCATTGTGAGCCTTTAAAAAGATTTTTTTCGAAATTTTCATTAAGAATTTTTACTGTATTAATTCTAAGCATTTTCATGTGTTTATTTTTAAGATATTGCAACATTTAATTTAATTTTTTGAGATTGTTCTGTTTACATCCAAGTGTAATTATCCCGGGCAACGCCGGGTACCTTTGCTAGTAATCAATAAAGCATGTCTCTGTCAACTTGAGCAAAAGATCGGTGATACGAACGTATCAGCCGGTAATAGCAGCACAAACACTAAGTCCATCAAATACCTCCATACAAATAAAATCACAAGGGGTTAAGTCAGGGAAGCGTGGAGGCCATGGCAGCTTTCTTGATC
This sequence comes from Rhysida immarginata, assembly GCA_023313115.1. Lineage (NCBI taxonomy): Eukaryota > Metazoa > Arthropoda > Chilopoda > Scolopendromorpha > Scolopendridae > Rhysida > Rhysida immarginata. The sequence goes on from JAHWFO010059370.1 coordinate 1,648,843, forward strand.
ATCATTTTCAACACGACCGCTCCATCAATTTTCCCCTAGCGGCAGCAAACGAAAACATAGATCTGCTGAACATTTAAAAAACAAACTTGGCCAGTTGCTCTATGTATTTGCAAAGTTTCGTGATGATAGGTTAAACAAGTTAATCCTCTCGAGGAAGGTATAGGAAAGTAGCGGAAGTTCTGAGGTCATCTATTTTAACCTTTATATCTCACTTTTTAACCATCCCCTCCCCAATTTTTTGAATCGAAAAATTGATTTTCTCGAACGAAGTATTTAGAAAGTGTAAAAGAGACCTATCTTCTTTCGTTTCTCATCATTTCCGATCGAATGATATATGAGATGCTATATGTTGCCATAGTTCTAAAGACCAAGTAACTGCCCCCTCGAAACTCCGACCCCTGTGGGCCAATCAAAACCAAACTAAATAGTGAAGGTGCACATGCCCATAGGAAGCTACATTCCGAATTTCACCCTTCTACCTCAAAAAATGCGGGAATTATGAAGGAGACGGACGGACGGACATTGTGAAAACAATAAGTAGCTCCATTCTTCCGCTACTTAATAATAAAATCCTAAAACCAGGACAATTTTGGGAACACTCTGTATAATTGCGACATTGCAGACATGCAGTGGGCCTGTGCCTCGGTCATTTCCAAGCAGCAAGTTGTTTTAAAATCAAACTGATATCCGCTTGAAGCGAAAATCAACTTACAAAATCCACTCGCTTCACGCAACTAGCAATCAGGTTTGTGTTTAGTCAAGCTCGAGCTTGAAATATCTCACGAAAAACGCTAAACGTTTCACGCAAAAATCGAGCTATGGGAATGCACCTTTACACTGACAAAAAAAAAACGAATAATGATAATGATACACTGGGAATTGAAAAAAAATACCAGTTAAAATTAGATTGATACACCGAGAGTTGAAAAAAGCGAAACAGAAGAATGTAATAAGGGATGGCTATGTGTTCTTGGCATTTGCCATAGAATTTTCTTCATGTCGCATAACCCAACAATTGTACAGAGCAAGAATCCCCAGGTAATGGATGAAAAGCATTCAATAATTTTGGCTTATCGATAAGATACAAACAAAAAGTCAGTGTCCGCGCAGTCCGCTCGCCAAATCGCCAGTGGCGACAGTTCAACTAATCTGACGAATAAACAACCACATTTGGCGAACATACTTTGCTAATTCTATTTATATGGAAAACTTTTATTTTCAGCCTCGAAAATGAGATTATCATGTGATTAAAAGGATATGTCGTTTATTAGGAACATAATTTTTTTTTAATTTTAAATTTTGGCTAAAAATATGAGATTCTGACTTAAAGAAAATCGCTATTGGCAAAATCATTGGCGATAAAAATTTCAAGCACTGAGCGACCACAGAAAAGTTAATGCTTAGCGATAAGATACAGTACAAAAATTTTCAAACCTAACGTTTGCAGCATTGTATATGTATATCTTTCTTTCATCATTTTGTTCGCAATGTTGAAGTACGATTCTAGTATCAATCGAACAAAAGTGACAGATTTGATTTTTACTTTACTTAGAAAGCACATAAGAGATATAAAAAAACAAAGGGAAATAAACTTAAGAGCTGTCAATATGTTAAGTATTTACCTGTTTGGAATGATTCATTACAAGCCTTTATTTCGGAAAAGAAAAAGAAAAAAAAAACTTTTGCCTGTCTTCTTCCAAAGTTTTTTTTTCGGTGCCTGGAGACATTTCTTAGAACGAAATAATGTCGTTAAAATATGAAAGCTCTCAATTACATTAATGTTTCACGAGAGATTTCAAAAAATGAATTCTGCGCTCTTGACACAAAGTGTTTTTTTTTCTCTTGCTAAAAAATAAAATAGAATTGAACAGACAAATAAAAAAAGCCGTAAACTTCTCAAAAGTTTTTCAATGTTTTCAAAAATGGGACGATGAATAATTGAATGTTTATTTCTACGCGTCAATGTTTCCTATTCTTATTTTCATTTAAACTTCTTTTCCCTCCATCTCCTCCTCCTCACTCTGCCGAGAGAAAACTCAAATCAATAATTGTCTCGTAAAATAAAAGAAAATAAAAACGCAGTAAAGTCTAGAACAGCAGAAAAACACCATCCATTTCATATGAACTCATCCCCGTTTCGTCATCCCTTGTTTTTCCCATCGCCATTCACTTTTCTATTTTTCATCATTTTTTTTTTATTTTATTTTTTTTACAAAACTAAGTGAAAAAAATTCAAAATTAATTAATTTTTGTTTTATTTGTTCCAACGTAAAGTCTATTTGTTTTCGCTTTAAATTAAATTTTTAATTTAATATAAGACTAGGGATCGAATTTATTCAATTAGAAAGAAAAAAAACCTAAAGGCAGGAGTTAATGAATAGAAGAGAACCAAAAAGAGTGGCAAAATGCTGATTAAATGAAAACCCATCAGATTATCAATTAAAAGATATAACCCGAAGTGTACTTTTCCACTTTCTCAGACTACGTGTATTATTAAATTTCCGTACTATTCGCCTTGCACATACCTAACCTCGGACTACAGGATATTCTAAAAATGACAGACGGTTTTTAAAATAGAACAGCACGCAAACGGTGACATTTAAAAATTATTCTTACAGGTGATCGTATGAGGTCTGGCATTTGTTTTGATACGTTTCCGTGTGCTTTGGTGCAATAATGTGCTTCCCTTGAAAAACTGTTGAGCATAAGCAAGGGATAAACAATAAACAGAGGGACAATGTACAAAATTATTAGATATTTTGCACGAATTCTTTTCACTTAAAGTCTGAGTCTTCTCAAAAAACATTAAATGACTATTTGTAATCCGTTATAGATAGAAATTTTTAATTTGTACGATATTTATTAATAAAATTGCCTTAATATTAAACAGTTGAGTCACATTAATCTTACCACCTGTTAATATCCGGAATAACCACCGGACAGCGGCCAAAATAAGCCGAAAGAGAATCAATAAGGTGCTGGAAAGTATTCACAGGGAAATTGAGCTATGATGACTGCAGTTCAGTTGACAGCTGTTGAAAGGTGCGAGGTGAAGTATCCATGGAGCAAATAGCTCGATCGAGATTGTCCCATAGTCCGTGGAATTTGGGAGCCAGGGAAGTACAGTAAAGTCTTCCTCGTGCTCTTCTGTATGAGATGTCGCATTGTCATGCTAAAAGATGTCAGCATGCCCAGAAAAAACAAAGTTCAAACATAGGTGTACATGTTCAGCAAAGATCAGTATGTACATAAATCGATTCATATGGCCATTCACAATGATGATTGTACCCAGAACATGCTACGAAAACATCCTGCAGACCATAATGCTGCCTCTGCCAGCTTGTTGCCAGCCACAAATGGTTGAAAGGTGTTTGTTTTCTGACGTTTCTCGCCGTAAGCGCCAATGTCCATCCGTCCGATGGAGCAGAAAACGTGATTCATCTGACAAGGCAACCTTTTGTCAATCAGTAGATGTCCAGTGTGGTACTGCCATGCAAATTTCAGCCTAGCATAATCGTCAGCATATGTGCTGTCACCATCCGTCTGTTGCGAAGCCCCGTACGTAGCGACATTCACCGAACTGTCGTTCTGGACACATCTACTGTAGCCCCTGGTTCATTTGGGCAGTAAATTGCTGCGCTGTAGCACGTCGATTCGCAGCTGCCGTTCCCCTCTTTCATTTATGGCTCAATTTCCATGGGCGGTACACTTTTACCCCTGCAGCACGCGAACTGTACACAAGCTCCGCAATTTCTGAAATGCTGCCACCCTTGATCCGAAAGCCAATGATCATTCCTTTTTGTACGTCTGATAAATCGCTCCGTTTCTGCATTGAAATGTTTGTTGATTGCCTACAACACACGGAATATACCCAACCAATCAGCTGAGGACACGTCATTTATTGCCTCATTTATTTGGTACTTTCTGTGATTGGCTACTTAGTTCTGACATCACAAATAAAAAGTGTTCACATTAATGTGACTCGACTGCTTACATCAAATATGAAAAATCAACAATAAAATCAAAAACTCGTTTTTAATAATTCAAGTCGAACATCGCAGAAGACTCGTGGAGTTTTTTTGTAGAAGAGCGAATGATCCGAGAACAAGTTGCTTTTTCAATAGTCTAGACCAGCTGTTCCCAACCTTTTTTGACTCACGGAGTCCTTTTATGAATCAATCTGTAGAACCTAGGCCTATCTAGTTTCTATGGCGGATTCCCTTAAGCAAAAAAAAATCATAATAAATTTCAATAATTTTTATTTATTTTATTTTTGTGCAGCGGCTGCGGAATCCTGGGAGGTGTAGGCGGAACCTTTAGGGCTCCGTGGAGCACCGGTTCAGAAACACTGGTCTACACAATAATCGTTCGTTAGGGCCTATAATTCACGTCAAGGAATTAATTAAATCAAAACGCTCCCGATTATGAAGTAGTGCCTCGGTCTGCGTAATCGAACAATCAACGCCTCCCTCAAAACAGTAAAAGGTCAGCCAGCATTTAACTCAACTCCCTCGAAATAAATTAGATGGCAATCGGACCGGCATTTGGGTGATTTTCGGTGATAGTCATGAAAATTCGGCAATGCTTGCTCCCGAAACACGTCATTTCGGCTACATATGTGCCCGAAACACGTCAATCCAGCCACGTATATGCCCGAAACACGACTATCCAGCCACGTATGTACCCGAAATACAAAAATCCGAGCCAATTGCATTTGTTAGTCACGTACAATAAACGGCAGCTCAATCCAAACTTCTCCAACGACCTATTCACCCTACTTTCGAGCTTCCTATACAGGAAAATTCTTTTTTAAGGGGAGAGGAGAGAAAAGAAGAATTATCGGTCTGATTGAAACATTCAATTGCGAAGCCGTCGACATTTCAATTGAACCGAAAATTAGATTTATGAATTCATTGACGACGGAATAGTCTTTCACTTCCTGTCATGTAAAGATATTTTTATTTTTATTTTCCAATATGACTGTCTCTTTCTTTTCGGGTGCTTAATTATTATGGAAAAACAGTTTCTTTCCTAACAAATACTTCGTTATTTAGTTTCCTATCTCTTTTTTTCTTTCTTTTACATTCATCAGCCGCCCTCTCCTTTTTCTCTCCCTCAGCTTCTCCAATCGAAGTCATCTATTATCGCGCTGGCAACTGCTTGAGTCTCAGTCAATATAATTTCGAAACTGTTGAGAACCGAAGAATCTAATGATGTCTTACTTTCTTTAACGAGGGATGAAACGTTGACAGCGAAAGACGAAGTAAAAAGAAAAAAGAATTAAGAGTTAAATAAAAGAAAAGCTGAAGAAAACTTTCAGGGAAAAACAAAACTTAAAGAAATACAGAGGGTCCATAAAAGATTTGCATCAGAACAATATTTAATAAACTGAAAGGCTAGAATGGTCCATTCGCACTGGCCATTTGTCTTCTCCCACTTTTTCATGCACAGAAAAAATGAAAACCAGATGAGAATGCGCAAGTTTCTCAAAACGAACCCAAAAAGTTTATATTTTCGTATCGATTAATCCAATTTTTACTTTCCCTATATTTGAGCCCCCTAGGCTTGGCCCTTTCATAGGTCTGCCTCTAGAACTTGGCTTCGGACTTGATTCGAGTTAGTTTTTCAACAACAAAAACAACAAAAATAATAATACTTATGTCTTTGCTAACTGAATACTAAATTGTCAACATCTAATATGCTCCATCTCTGTAGACCTGAAGCTATGCATTCTGCTTTTTGAATTGGTTGAATCCAAGTGTTTAAAGATCAATTAACCTGCAGCGTGGAGCAATTCGTGACGATTGTTTGGCAAATTGTAAAGACTAAAAAGTAATGGCAACTTCCAGACGCCAATGCAGCTACAAAATTCGTTTGAAGTGTTGTTTGTTAATCGATAATCTCCTATGTTCATGAAGACTGCTATTTAAATAGAATCATTATTTTATCAATATAATGCAGTGTCCCAGAATTTTAAACAGATGGCCTCTGAAGTAGTCTTTTATTGGTACATCCAATTCTTTGTGTAAATCTTGGTCGGAGCGCAGATTGGCTATACAAGAAGAACCCTACAGTACGGAAATGCGTGCAGGCGCTAGAAAAGTCACTTCTTATGTGTGTATCTGTCATACATTTTCTTCATTTATATCGCACAAAACCCCAACTCACCCATCGCCTCCAACCCTGCTCCATCGCACTCTTGGTGAAGAAATCGATTCGTGAGTCTGAGCAGAATGACCACGACATCAACAAGGGAACGTTATTATCGACAAGCGTCAATGCCCATGTCCAATAATTGACTTGTAGGGAGTGGAAAAAGGACGATGGGAGAAGGAACGCCCTATGGCAGCGACACAAAGCGAATGGGGACAGAAAAGAAGAAATTTAAGGGGCGAGGGTACTCTTCGTTCTCATCTTATACAAGATCCAACCGAAAACTAAAACAATTTATTCCCCTTTACCAGAAGTTTGGCGTCTTGTTTGCATTTTGTGATTAAGAGGTAACTTAAAACTCTTCAGCATACGAATAAATTCGGATTGCCCCTTTTTTATTTGTTATTTTTTATTGAAAAAACGCAGTACCCGCTTTTCGAAACTGTTCCGTTCCAGTCGCAACAAACTGTAGAAGTATCAGGAAATATTCTAGACAAAGAATTGAAGTACCTGAATTGAAGTACCTTTCATGGATATAAATATTCCAGCATCTGTGAAGAAATTTGTGAAGTCATATTAGTAGTAGATGATTATTATATATGCTTTTATGTGAATGATTCAGGTATGCCCTTTCCTACAAATTATGATGCTAAAGAAAAAACTGTCTTGAGACACAACTTCATGGATGGCTGTTCCGATTACCGGCAAGATCGGAGGCCTTACGAAAGATTCCAGCAAACTCTAGTCCAAATTCTTTTCAGCACTTGTATTGATGCCGGCAGCAGTGTTTCGTGGCCGACGGACATTATTTCGAAAATTAATGCGCAGAATATTTTATTTAATAATTGAATCTATTCATAATCTGCTTCGTCCTCTTCAACGTTTTTTTAAAATTTTTTTCAGTTTATACATTTTTACTTAACTTCACATATTTGTTTGTTAGTTTGGGTCAAATTTTGCAAGTGGATTTTAACCCACTTCAACAAATTTTGCGAAATCCCATCCATTTATAATTGCATTTTTCAATTCTTGAATCTTTCTATGATCTTTGTATACCTGGCGTGCAAGCTATCCGCAGAGATTTTCAGTGGATTGAAGTTCCCCAAATTATTATAGCAGTATGTGAATGTAATACCAATAAAAATAATCGCTTCATGAACAATTTCGACCAAATAATGCTTCATGAACGCAGAGCCGGAAAGGCTTCCTTTCGAGATATGCAACTTACATAAAAAGCGAAGAATCAGAGCAAAAATGAAGTTTCTTCTAAACTTTTCTGAAGACATTCTATACAGATTCCATACTATGATTAATACTTTATAGGATACAATATGACTTGCTTTCAAGTTCTTGATGTCCTAATTTAATTGAAAAAACTTACGAATCCTTGAAAGCTAAAATTATCATCGACCGCAATAAAATTGACGTTTCCCTCATATTCCTACTCATATCTAAAGAGATTTTTGTTGTTTTTCAGACGCTCCACTCTTGCATCAACAATTTGCCTGACGTGAGTATTGTGAAAAAGGTGTACGGCTAAGAATGGCAATAATGAGAATTAGCTTTATAGGTCAGTAATTTTTTGAAAATAAATCAGAAACCTTAGAAATTTAATGCACCTCACATTACTCGGCTAATCACATCAAAATGTTGGTTCTATAATCATTATTCCGCAATGCCATGGAATAAACATCTGGTTTTAATAATAAAATCGGGCATTCTAAATTTATGATGAAAAATAGGAGAGAAAATTCCACAACCTGGATTCGAACAAGAAACCTTTGGCACGAACAAAGAAACCTTTGGTTCGAATCCAGGCTGTGGAATTTCTTTCTTATTTCAAATCCATCATTAATTTGAACAACTGAGGTATGGCGTACGATAAAAACCCTCACTGAGCATTCATGAGTTATTCTTTAATTCTAAATTTCTTTGTTTTTAAGAAATTTCAAAGCGTTTCTAGGAAAAAAAATTTGTTGTCAAGCAATTCCGTCTTTATTATTATTACATTTCTCCGAAGCAAGTTAATTATTAAAAAGAAAAAAGATTAAACGTCGGAGAAATCGTTAAGTTGTCAAAGCGAAATGCAAACATTGATTCCATTAAGATCAATTTTTGTCATTACCAAGGTCTTAAAAATTAACTTGTAGCCAGTTTGTTTCTTTTTAGTTCATAATTCAATTGGGCTATTTATATTGCTTCAGCCGTCAGCTTTAATGTACTTTTGTAGAATCGAAATGCGAATAATAATTAAATAAAATGCGTTCATAATTTCAATCCTCGTGTGCAGAATAAAAGCAAATTGATAAACTTGTTTACAGGCGAAGGGAGATTGGATAGGGGAGGAAACGCCAAAAGGTCTTCGACTCTTTCCATTATTGGAATTGTAGCGTCACCATATCTAACTAAGAATATTGTAAAAGTTTGTGCAATTCCAATAAATAAAAACATAGTAGCTGATGCAAGAAGTTTACAGAAAACTCTATAAAATGTGTAGGTTTGAATATGTAAGAGGTCATCAATTCGTAAGAATGTACAAAACTTTTGGGCTTGATGCTAATTTTTTTTCATTTTAATTAAGACTGAAAGAATACCGAAAAGATGCTGGGGAGCTTGTGGGCTCGCACTTTGTATAAAAGAAAAGTGTGAGCGTGCGTTAGTTGAAATTAAATATACGAAAAGTGATGGGGTAAGATGTACACCAATTTCTGAATATTCTATTCATTCTAAAATCAATCTATTCAGTTTTCAGCGAAAAGTGTTACTCCCAGTTTCTTATTGAAATTCGTATGTGGATGTGTGGGAGTGTCTGCGAAAGAGTTGAATTTGTTTTAAGAGGAGGGGGAGGGAGAAGAGATGACGCGAGGGAGAAAAAAAAGAGGCGACGAGTGACAATTGGCGACAGTCATAGTAGTTTTATGTCACATTTGGCGACGAAATCAACGTCAGACGGCGCATCAAATTCCGTTCGGGTAAATGACATAACTTTGACAAGGAACAAAAAAAAAGAAAAAAAAAAGAGAGAGGGACAGACGTTTGGGTTACTTAACTGTCGAAAGAAAGTAACAGAGTAAAACGATGGCAACCAACACAGACAGACAGGCAGGCAGGCAGACGAAATGTGCCATTGTCTTGTTGCGTGAAAATCTCTATCCAAAGACGGAGGAAGAATGACAGAAAGGAAAAGAGAGAGAGAGAGAGAGAGAGAGAGAGAGTTTTCTACAAAGATGTCGATTATGGCTTCCCCCATGCTTTCTATTGTTGACTGCTCATTAAGTTAATTAATTCCCATTTTTCGATATTTTGCCTCCCAGACTCCATCTTTCGTAATTACGGCGCACAAAACGAATCAATAAACGACAAGCACACCCACATGCGAGTAAGTAAATCGACTATACAAATAAAGTCGGTAAATATTTAAATTGCGTTTATTTTAATTGCACCAAAGAATTTATCAACGTGGGAGCGATTCTTTCGACATGAAGCACTTAAAAGAGATTTTTATTTTCCGCCGGAGTGTTTTGAAAATAATTTTTTCCAAATATATTTATTTAGCTTCCTATACGCTTACGAGTAAGCAACACAAACTGCGAAAATAATGTTTACCCAAAATACTGCTGGCTACCGCTTAGGATACAGCACAAAATACTTTTAAAGCTTACACAATTTAAATTAAACTTTAACGCTGACTAAATAAGGATGCAAACTGACCACGGGCAAACACGTGCTGTTTTTCGAATGAAATTCAATTTAAAGTGCACGATTCATTGACTGAAATATTAAAAGGAGAACTGCTTGTGTACAAGTTTCTCCTTGCCCGAACAATTTCAAGGAGACAATGTTAAGTGGATTCGGTTGCCCAAATTTGCATATGAAACAAGACGAGAGTGAAGAAAGGAAAATCGAAAAAAAGAGCAAAGGCAATGAAAGCCGATTGCACAAAGATAAACATAACCACCAACTCCATTTAATTCGTCTTCTAGAAATGAAAAGGAAAAAACGCACTGAAAATGAAAATCAATAGCAGCAATATAAAGGCAAAAATGATTGAAAGTTCGAAAAAAAAGGGGCCTTGTGAATGTTTATTAGAAAAAAGAAAAGTTCAAATAGACTGAATTCAGAATATACTGTACGTACGTCATAAAATTATCTCTTATACTACACACGGATGATGAATTAAATAAGTTAAGTTAGGTAAATTTGATTTTTTTCCGTTTTTATATAAAATTGTTTGAGTTCTTGTGATATAAGCGTATACTTATGCAAGAAGAAGTAGGGTGAATTTAACATATCAGGTCCAGGGGAAAGTTTTTTTCGTTTTTGCAAATATTACAATTGGCGCTCAGATTAATGCATAAATGAATTTTTTTATTCCTCGAAATAATCTCCATCATTATCAACAAACTTCCCCAAATGAGATACTAAATCATAAATTCCTTTTTTATAATAGTCACGAGTTTTACAGTTGAAAAACGCACCAAGTTCATGTTTTAGCTCTTCTTCTGTCTTGAAGCACTTGTTTCTCGAATGATTTCGAGAGATCGGAAAAGGTGATAATCTGTTGGAGAGATATCCGGAGAGTACGGTGGATGAGGTAACACTTGTTTAGTGCCTGACGGGTCAGTTTTGCCGTATGCGTTGTCATGAAGAAAAACAACACCCTTACGGTTCGCAAGAGCTGGCTGTTTTTGCTTGATTTTTTCACGTGTACGTTGAAGCTGACTAACAACATACACGTCTGCTGTGATAGTTTGTCCTGGATTTTGGAGATCATAATGGACTACACGAATAGTGTCCACCAAACACTCAAGAGAATCTTCCTAGGCTGGAGTTCTGTCTTGGCTCGTTTGCGAGGAGGTTCTTCTGCTGATAACCACTGATACGAACGTCGGTTATTATCATATAAAACCCACTTTTCATCACATGTAAGAATTAGATCAAGAAATGGGTCGGAATTGTTACGCGATAGCAGAGAAGTGCAAATGGTGAATTCGGTGATGCTTAGTGTTTTCAGTCAATGCATGGGGCACCCATTTTTCCAGTTTTCTCACTTTTCCAATCTTACGCAGATGACTTCTTATGGTCCAATCGTCACATCCAAATTTAGAAGAAAGCTCTGCACTACTCTGACTTGGATCCGACTCAATTTCAGCTCTCAGGGCGTCGTCGTTGATGACGTGGTTCATCTTCAAGACACTCATCACCAGTTCTAAATTTTTTGAACCAATTCTGTGCCGTCCGGTCGGCGACAGAATCATCACCGAATGCTGTAGAAATGTTACGAGCAGCCTCCGCTGCTTTAGGGTCAAGTTTAAATTCATATAACAGGCAGTCTTGAATTATTGGTGATGTATGTGCCATTCCAGACGTTTTTTTCAAAATAAAATTGAATGTTTTCGCTTCAAAAGAATGACCAATTATTTCTCTTTAATGTATAAAAAATTTGCATTATTCAAATCATCCTACGAGAGGATTGTAACCATTCAAAAAGTAAGGGTGAAGAAACGAAAAAACTTTCCCCTGGATCTGATAGAATTCGCTTAACATGGAGTAAATGAAGGACTAACTGACTTCGAAAAGGGACTCATTATTGGTTCTCGTATAGTTGAAGCCACGTCTGAAATAATGAAGCAGCTCATTGGATTCTCCAAAGGTGCGATTCCAAAGTGTTTAACATTTGGAAAAATGTTCCACAGTCTTAGTTCACATCAGGTAACTGTGGCTTAAAGAATCAACCAAGACTACCATTATAGAGAGAAACATAAGAAACCGGTAATAACCAAGGCTGCTCCCGATCCATATACGGCAGAACAATGCGCCAGGTTTTGAAGTAGGATGCATGTAAGAACAAGAATAAGTTCGTCTACCCTTGAACGTGAATGGACGAAGATTACGTGATACATCGTTTCGTATCGACATGAAGACATATGGTATGCGGGAGCCACCACGAAACAATGGATCCAGCATACCATATCATAACAACTCAATGTTCTTGAGAAGTGGGAATATACTGTCGATAAAGACGAACCTCTTGTCCACAAACGTTTTAATGGGCGATTTTTTTTCAATACGTATTTCGATCTCTTTGAGATCATTATTCAACGCAAAATAGGGAAATCGACAATCGACAATCGAACAGCGCAGGGAAAAACGAAACGAGCGGTCCGAAAGCAAGGGAAGTACACTGAAATAGGGAAATTAACAAAGCAAGCTATTTATAAGAAAAAGAGGGGCCGTTGACTCTCTCCAAAGGACCAATCAACAAACACGTCGAACGTCCAATGGGAGAGTCAATCGACACCTCGTACAAAAAAATAAAAGCGCGGAGCTAGGAGAGATACAGATTCCATACAATTGGCAAGAGTTATACAAAATCCAAAATTATACAAAACAAAATTACCAAAGTATACAGTACAGATTCAAACAACTGGCAAAAGTTATACAATAGAAAAAAGGTTAACAAAATCCAAATATACATAATAAAAATTCTAAACTATACAATCGAAAAAAAAACTTTTATTTAACAACAAAATACAGTAAGAAAACTAAATTAAAAAAGTACAAGGAAACAACCAAAAAATTAAGAAATCTTAAGCAACTTTAATAAAATAGAATCGCCGAGGGGACCTGAGTCATTGTTCAGCAATATTCCGGGGTCCTTTTTCCCGATCTCCAAAGTCTCGTATGCGTCCAATGATTTCCTGTTCCTTACAGACCTAAGTAAACGGCAATCCTTTAACAAAACGGCGTGGCCCGTTTCAAGCATGTGCCTGGCGACTGCGGATCTCTCAGGACGACCAAACCTGGCGTGGGCCGTATGCTCCTTGAACCTGGTTTTTATGTTGCGGCACGTGGCTCCTCGATAGGTCTTGGGACACTGGCTGCAACCTATCTCATAAATTCCCGCCTGCGACAATGGTGGAGTTTTGTCCTTAGGGTTTCCGAGAAGGTTCTTCAGAGTATTCGGATTTTTGTATGCTATGGACAGCTGTTCTTCCTTAAAGATTGCCTGTAATTTGACGTTGGGTCCGCTATTTTAGGAAATGGGCAATCTGAATTTGGCATCCTCGTTGCTGCTGAGTTTTGTGGAATGTCTAACTAATTTCACAAAACTTCTTCTCCTGACCAGATCTTTAACCAATTCAGAACTGTAGCCATTGACGACTGCTATATTTTGGATGCGTGCGATTTCGGCGTCAAACCTACCCTTAGACAAGGGGATGTTTAAAGCTCTATCCACTAGAAAGATTAAAGAGGCCAATTTTTGGCTCCAGTAATGGTTGGAAGACTTGTGTATATATATGTCGGTGTGTGTAGGTTTTCGATAAAACGTTTGTGGACAAGAGGTTCGTCTTTTTTGCATCAACTCAATGTTCTGATGATTGTGACATGGTATGGAGCTTCTTCGACTCGTATGGAACTGACCCCTTGAAATTTATGGAAAATCGGGTTCGTTGCACGGACTACATGAACATTGTTGTCGAATAAATCCATCCGCAATGCTGCATTTTTATCCTGCATGTGACCAAAGGGAATTCAATAAATATTAAAGGAAAGCTCCTAAAAGTGGGTCGCACAAACCTATCCAAGTCCACCGCGGGCAATGCCAGTGTAAAATGGAAACGTGAAAGGGCAATAACTGTGAAACAGCGCCTAACACACGGGCATAGATCATCCGGTGCTACAGAACACTGGCCGATATAATCAGTTTGTGCTCAATACCAGAATAACAATGAAATTTGGAAAGCTTCAAGAACAATCATTAGCATCAAAACTGTTCGACAAGGATTGGAACAGATGGGAAAGCCTAAGATCACGATGGTAAGATCCTAAGAGCCTAACCTAATCTAACTTAACAAGGGGAGGACCAGGTCTGTTAAGCTTGGATTTAACTGAAATTTAAGTATGTTGTTACACACCCCTCCCACTATTATATCGCATAGCAACTCATGCTAATGGGCATTAGTTTACGAGATATAATCATTTAAAGTTAGTTATGTAGGTTATTGATGTATATTTATAAATTCAGAGAGCGTGACATTCAAAGAGTTAACGTGGTCTTGTGGATAAGTTTATAGATTCTAATGCTAAAGGTCCCGGGTTCAAATCCTGCTCCTTTCCCAATTACATTTAATTAAACTTTTTGAACAAATTATATATGAAACAAATTTTAATTATGAAAAACATTTTTATAATTTTTTTGCATATTACATTTCATTTGAGGAAGGTAACAAATTATTTATTTCTAATAAGTTATTATTAGCCTTTATTATTATACAGGGTGGATACAAAAATGAGCCCCTCCCCCTTTTTATTTTCATAACTCATATCTATATGAGTTGCGGGAGAGTACTGTTTCAAAGTAGACGTGTCAATTTTGACGAATCCAATGAATAGGAAGTTGTAGGTGACCTATCCGTGGTGCACTTTCATTATCCCAAATATGTAAATTAGGACACATTCAAATCCTATCTTAAAAACCGTAACAGAAACACAAAAAATTCCAATAGAAGACTAGAAGACATGGAATTCCGAACAAAACACAAAAAAATTCCAAAATCCGATGAACGGTTCACCAACAATCACAATTTCAGGAACAGTGTAGCTTGCCATCCTGGAATTGTTCTGTCTTGTGTATGCTGACACATGCTTTTTATTTGCTTTTTCTCATGAAAGTGAATATTATTATGGTAAATTTTGGTAATTACTTGATTTGCATGTGAACATTCAAATACCTTTGTGAAGTGCATAGGGAGGTAACTAATAAATTCGACATGTGTTAAATTTAATAATAATAATAATAACTTATTAAAAATAAATAATTTGTTACCTTCCTCAAATAAAATATGATATGCAAATAATTATAAAAATAAGTTTTTAATAATTAAAGTTAGTTTCATATATAATTTGTTCAAAAACATGTTTAAAAAAATTAAATTTAATGCAAGTGGGAAAATAACAGATTTGAAACCGAGATTTTCAGCATTGGAATCTATCGACCTACCCACAAGACCACGTTGACTACTAGACCATCACACTCTCTGAATTTGTAAATATACATCAATAGCCTATACATTATAACATAATTTAAATGGTTATATCTCGTAAACTAATGCCCATTAGCATGAGTTACTATGCCATATAATAGTGGGAGGGGTGCGTAACAACATATTTAAATTTCAGTTAAATCCAAGCTTAACAGACCTGGTCCTCCCCTTGTTAGATCGAAAGTCACTTTATCGCCTATGGACGCCACACATTTGATTTGCATCGACGAACTCTAACATTTAGTGTTATAAAATATGAGTTTGAATACAATATTCAGTTGTTTTAGACGAATTAATACGTGTGAATGGGGAGAAAATTTTAAAATTTTACAAAAATGCCAAAATAAATGGCAAATAAGCGAATAAAACCATATAGAAAACAGGTTGGACTTCAAGAGGATTCAGAAAAGCCCATAACAACTTCAACCGAGCGAATGAGAATGCCAGCGACAGCGGCGCAAAGAGGAGGTGACCGCGCGTAAATGGTCGAGCGTCGACGACGGAGCTGTAACGAGTACTTTGAGTGGAGTTACAGGTTCAGTGCCGATGCAGCTCGCCAACTTTAGCTCGACAGATGAACTGTGCAGCCCACAGTCGATAACCAGCGCAAAATATAGGTCTTTCACGAAACGAAAATCTAGGTCCCCACGCAAAACCTCAAATCACTACATTAAATAGAATCGCAATAGATTTAACATTCGCCAGAATGATGACCGTTAAATGTATATCTTACATCTTTAACTATTCTCATCACTCTCCACTTTCAACAAACCATTTACGTATACTAAATTCAAAATATCGAAAAGGATACACAAACAATCTTTTCAAAATTTCAATTAGTGTTTCATTCAGTGCCTTACGGCACCAAAGACGTTTCACGCAAAACACTTGCGGCTGTACCGAGGCAGCCTACCTCAAAGTTTTTAGTTCGATGGGATGGGCACGGGAAATCTTGAATGGCCTTCACAGAGTCTCGATCTCAATTTAAAAGATTGAGTGTGGGACTAATTAGAAGGTCAACTTCGCCCGACATGAATGAGGAGTGGCAACAGTCATAACTAGTCATAACCTCCCAGAAGCTTGTGGAAAGTCATAATAGCTGCAAAGGTATCCCTAGGCCATATTAGACTAATTCGCTTAAAGGTTAATTTATCAAGTGTCCCAATGCTTTTAGCACAACATAATTTTCCGCAAACTTCATTAGGCTTATGAAATGAAAGAGAATGTAAACTGGATCTAAATTATTAAGCTTCCTACTTAGAGATCTCTTCCCTTTGAAATTCTCTCGTTTTGTCTATATCTTTTGCACATCTTTAAACGATATAAATAATAAAACGCTTCTTAATTGTCTCGTTATGGTTACCGGGCAACACATTTATTTAATAATAATAACAACAATAACGAAGATGATAATGAGAATGAAGATGATGATGACGAATAAAAGGGACTAAGTTATTTGTAAGAGAATATTAAAATGATTTAATTTAACTTGAGCACGTTTAATTAATGCGAAAAAGGAGCAGAAACAATTCCCTCGAGCAAAGGAAAACAGTTATCTTTCGAGTATTTTTTTTTTATTTGAAATACTCGCCTATGAATTTTTCATTGTGTTGTCCTTTATTTCTGATCCTGACAGCTAATTAATCTAATTAATAATAGTTAAAGGAGAAAAGAGCAGAGATCGATGCTGCTCCTTCTGCGTTTGTTTAATTCTCAACAACTCGTTCTCGCTGCCGTTCTCATTAGACGAAACGACGACTATGAAAACACACCTACACACACACACACACACACACAAAAAAAGAAAAATTACAAAACACTCGAAAGCGACATGGGACCACCGTTCGAGAGACAAATGTCTCGGGCGTAGTCAAAAAATAAATAAATATAAAAACACTAAGTGAATGTTCCTTTCATTTGAGGCGACAGAAGCTCATCAATAAGGTTTTTTTGTTCTTTTCTTTTTTTTTCTAAGAACTGGCCCTCCATTTGTAATTTTTTATGCTTTACACGTGAAACAAATTACTTGGTATTTGCCTGGGATGTATCATTTGTTTGGTGAATCTGTATAGTATTGGGCTGTCAGATAATTTTTTTAAGTTTTTCCCAATTACTGAAAATACGAAAATATGTTCTATGGATTTGTTGTAACTCTCATCTACGTCTACAACTTCTGTTCATCAACTCCATTTCTTTAGCATCGGGCGCTAGCTAAAATAGAAAGAAAATTAAATTAAAACCGGTACTACATTCTGCAGAGCACATCATTAATGGTAACAAATTTAGAATCGAGGACAATTTATTCTAAGAAACCCATTTCTCGAAACCCATTGGGCTGCGATATCGCGTGGTCTTTACTTTCTGGACTATTTGTGTATTTGCGAATTTAAAATATAAGGTATGTTCAAATGAAAGAGATTCAAAGGGCACTGAGACGGATTAAATGAAAGTATTAATATTTACCTTTGTTTACACAACATGATCAAAGGAGTTGGGACACCCCTGTGAACACCTGGGGTGTTTCTCTGGACTGAACTGGGCCCGCTCATCATGATGGACGGAAACCTCAATGCTGATGGCTAAAGAACCATTCTGGATAACGGGGCACTTCCAGCGCTGTGGGAACACTTCGGTGACGGGCCGTTCCTCTTCCAGCACGACAATGCGCCTTGTCACAAAGCAAGATCCATATCCGACTGGTTTGACGAGATGCGGGTTGAAGAACTGGATTGGCCCGCCCAGAGTCCTGATCTCAACCCCATCGAACATCTTTGGGACGATTTGGAACGACGTAGGAGATCCAGGATGGTTCGCCCTACATATGTCCAGGAACTGACCACGACACTCCTCGAGGAATGGAGGTCAATACCTGTGGACACATACCGTAAACTTGTGGACATTATGCCATGTAAAGTGGAGGCAGTGATAACAGCTCGGGGTGGTCCTACACACTACTGATTGAAGCTTTCTGCGGCTTTACTGTAGAGCAACAGGTGTCCCAACTCCTTTGATCATGTAGTGTATATGAAAGATGAACCTCTTATAGTCAATATTATAGACGCGCAGTCCTAAAAAAATATCTCTACCTGCCGCAATACAGGACTCCCACTGGGGAACCAATCGGCTAATACCGTCCGAAAAAAAGTCTGTTTTCTCCTGCTGTCTGAACCATGCCCAAACAGCGTCCATAACCTCCTAATTGGCGAATCGTCGAAAATCACATGGCCCGGGCTATAAGGTATGTGTGGCAGAACTTGCCACCGCATTTTGGTTAATGCTTCCTGCACCAGTCTCGCAACATGTGGCCTAGCATTGTCCTGGAGGAGGATCACCCCATCACTGAGCTTACCAGGACGCTTGTTTTTCACAGCTTGACGCAAGTTCTGCAGTGTCTTAGTGTATGCGATAGCATTAATACGGGTGTTGGGTTCCATAAACTCCAAAAGCAGAGGACCGTCGGAATCAAAGAAACACGTAAGCATAACCTTCCCGGCCGAACTTTGCGACTTGAATTTTTTATGCCTTGTGGATACCTTCCCGGAGGGTTCCCAATAATGGCACCAGGTCTCATCTACCGCGATAATCTTCTTCAAAAACGAACTGTAACGTTCCAGATGAGCAGCCGAAACGCAGCCCTTTGTGCTCTTCCGTGAGCACTCGCGGTACCCACTGACAGCAGACCTTGCCATATCCCAGGCTTTTCACTAGAGCATATGCGGAACCAATACTGCAGTTGTGATCTTTCGCAAGTGACCGTATGCTGATCCGCCTGTCCTCACGAATTGATTTATCCATGTCTGTCTTCAACTGATCGGTGATGACCACGTTTGCTTGGCCCGGACGTGGTTTATCAGCCGTTTCCACACGACCATCATGGAACATTTTGGCCCAAGGCACCACGGTTGCTTTCGACACACATGTTTCTCCATAAACCTTCAACATCCGAGCATGAATGTCAACTGGTGGAATGTCCTCAGCTGTCAGAAACATTATCACCGCTCGTTGGTCAGTTTTGGATGGAAATTTAATAGGAGGGTCCATTGTAACACAAACGAAATACGAGCATAAGCCTAATGTAACTTCCCACAGCAGTGGTTATCAGAACAAGCAGACGATACGTTTGCCTCGTGTCTGCGCACTCACGTGCTCGCGCGCTGCAGCCCGAATCACTTTCATTTGAACATGCCTTATAGTATTTGGCATTTCGAAGTTTGCAACTTATTTATTGACTTACTCTCGTATTAATTTGATAAAATTTTTAATGAAAAATTAATATTAAAATAATCAAAAAAAAATCAAACAAACCTATCTAGCAACCCAATATTAATTAATAGTCTAAGATAAATGATAATAATAAAGATAAATTAATGCGAAGAAATTAATGTCCACGTCCACCATGATCTAAAACTGATGGAAGAATGGTATAGTTTACGGGGAATGAGACTCGCGTCAGTGCTATAAAAACGACTAACCTTTCATGGTTTTACGTTTGATAATACTCTCCAATTTCATGTCCATTGTGATAAGTTAATAGCTAATCTGAAAAAAAGACAATTTTCTTATTAGACGTCTCCGCTCCTTCTTATCATATCACGAATTAGAACAGGTAATTCGATCAAAAATAATCCCCTCGTTCCCACCAAAGTTTTCAACAATTGAAAGTTGCCTTCAATGACATCCTTAGAACGCCTTTCAGGACCCCAAAATTGGCCTCAATAACCAGTCTCTGCCGTAAGCATAACTTACCAACTCTGGAGAATATAAGGCCTGGGTCACACTAGCGTAAAACGCCACGTAATTACGCCAACGTAAATACGTCGCAGAAAAAACGTCGGCGTTCAGCTGTTCAAACTGAAAGCGTATAACGCGGTGCAATTTGTGATGTCGTTTCGTTATTGGTATAGACGCATGACATCACTTGAAGTAGCTTCAACATGGATACCAACAATATCGAGCTTTATCACAAAGTCTGGCAGTATTTTGATAGCGTGGACTTTTTTTATCATACAAGAAGCTAAACTTCCTCAGCATTACTATAAAGCATTCGCTGTTGTACATCACTCTCTTGTCGGCCATCTTGATGGCGGGCCAATCGCTCTTCTGATTGGCTGGATGTTTGGCGTACGATCTTACGCGACGTAAAAAAGTTGAACAAAATTCAACTTCGGCGTAAAGCGCGGCGCCAAGCTATTTACCGGAAGTGACATCACCGGCGTCGTTACGTCGCAGAAAAAACGTCGGCGTTCAGCTGTTCAAACTAAAAGCGTATAACGCGGCGCAATTTGTGATGTCGTTTCGCTATTGGTTTAAAGCACGACATCACTTGAAGTAGCTTCACACATGAATGCCAACAGTATCGTCCATTATCACAAAGTCTAGCAGTATTTTAATAGCCTGGACTTTATTTATCATACAGATAGCTAAACTTCCTCACCATTTCTACAGAGCATTCGCTATTGTCAATGATTTGAACTATTGTACATAGTTCGCTCTCTTGTCGGCCATCTTGATGGCGGGCCAATCGCTCTTCTGATTGGCTGGATGTTCGGTGTACGATCTAACGCGACGTAAAAAGTTGAACTTCGGCGTAAAGCGCGGCGCCAAGCTATTTAGCGGAAGTGACATCACTGGCGTCGTTACGTCGGCGTATTTACGCGGCGTTTTACGTCAGTGTGACCCAGGCATTAGTCTCCTTTGCGAACTCTCGGGTGATTTAAGAAATGTTCAACATCCGGCATCTTTTGCCAATAAGTATCGTAATACAAGGAAATACAAAATTGATGTTCCTCAAATGACGTCCACTTTTCTTACCAAACATTTCTCGTTTAATGCAATATCTATTTTTTCTTCCTCTGTTTTTCCTTGGCAGCGTTAATGATTGGTCACGCGTGCTCCGTAGTATAACGACAGAATGCCTTTCTTCTAAATGCTTAGTAACTTGCTTCCATTTTAAAAGACAAATTAAGAACTATTACATAACTGACCATAAGAACACGGGTGATACCTAATGCCCGATTTTAATTCGTTTTCTGACGACCCTACCAGAGAAGCTTTACTATATTTCTTTTCCCCAACCCTTATTCTCCCCCCCCCCCTTCTCAGGATATTCCTTTGGAATGCAATCTATAATAATAATAATAATAATAATAATAATAATAATAATAATAATAATAAAGATAATAATCTATGATGCAACAAAAGTTTTAATAAAGTCCATACGCGTTTAAGTTAAAAACTGATTCGATGATCATACATAACACGGGTCATGCGTACGAATACATCAATAAGCCCCTAAAAAGAATTATAAGTGTCAGATGCGCAGACGGGAATTTGTTTAACTTTCAGTAAACTTAATTGGTGGAAATCAAACTGAATTGTTTCGAGAAGAATTTCTAATTAGTGTGGAATCACTGGCTATTCGTACAGAAAGTCTGCAGTAGATTTTTAATGGTTGAAACTTCAGCCATAATTATTAATTACCTGTAGACATTAAAAAAGAGAGAGACGGACTCTTATTGTTTTCAATCAGCATTTCGTAGCTATTATTGATATTATTAATTTCCCCACGCCTTGGTCGCATTATCCCCATTCAAAAGGGAGGCTTGTAGTGTCCTGTGTGTGTGTGTGTGTGTGTGTGTGTGTGTGTGTGTGTGTGTGTGTCTAAATGGAGCCATTCTCTTTCGATGCGATAAAACCGAAAGTTCCAGAAGCGGCGGCTCAGCTGAGAAAACAGAGGAAGAGCGGAAATGGAAAATGGAATTTCATTAAATAATTAATGTCTGCATTTAAATGCGGTTTGCTGATCATTACGAGCGACTGTTGTGATTTTCCATTGTGCGGGATCAAAGTTCACCTCTGGATAATGAAACAATATAAAGCTTGTTTAAACGACCAAACGAATTCAAGTTCACGCAGCAGCAAAGGCAAGAGCGAAGGGGATGAAAGGCGATATGAATGGGAGAAAATGGTGAAAGGGGTTCTCAGGCGGAGAATGGGAATGGCAGACAGAATCTATCTTTGGAAGTCATTTGAAAAATGTCTATGTGCTCCGTCCACTAAATGGTGAATTATAAAGGAGAAAGAGTTGGAAAACGTTTTCTTAAAAATTGGCTTAAAGATGCGTTTGCATAAAGCAGAGTTGCGCTTTGCTATTCAATTACATTAGGATTGACGATGAATCAAATTCCAGGGAAGGAAAAAATCTTGAGGAAACGGACAGCTTATATTTTTAATGATATGTTAGGGAAAAAAATTCGAACCACCATGATATTAAATAATCTCTATGAAATCTAACATCAAGTCACCGTCCCCACCAATATCGAGGTAAAGTTTAATTTTTCGCGTGAATTCTTTGACAAAATAAATCCGACACACCCGAAATAACAAATCGATCGATACGAACCTTCACATGCAAATGATCAAAATTTGGCAGACGTGTCTGAACTTCTTCCTGTCACACGCTACACGGCCCGCTAACAGGAAACTGCCGTTCCTGATACAAACAGCACTATTGAGCATATTTTAATTAACATGAACCCAAAATATCGACATTAACCGGCCAATTGACGGCCATTGGCAAGATACCCAGCCATTGATGAATCTATCCGGGCTAGAGATGGACCTACCCACGTGTAACGCTTTTTGTCCAATAACTGATCCAATAAATCATCCAGGCGACGGAGTGCATTACCGCACAGAGCTCAATGGCCCTCCAGACTACCGATTCGTGGGTTCGAATCCTTCCAAAGCATGGGTGTTGTAGCTGTCTGTACGCAAATTTACTTACACAGCATCAGGTTTCCCGACACATCGGCTGGCGTAATATTAGTCGCAATAAGACATAGTTAATAAAAAGACTAAAAACGGAAACTCTGTTAGAATACGGGAAAAAAGCGAAAGATAGTGTGCGAGAAACCATCCATCTGTTCTCATTTCCTTTTGGTGTGCCAGTTTTTTTTTTTTTGTCAAGAGTGTAAGATTCTAAGATATTCGAATCAAGCGACTAGCTTAACGAATGAATTTAAAATTCAAAGATAAGAATTCGCATGAATATACATCACAAGCTCTTTGATGACAAAATAATTTTAGATGATTCAGCATGTCATTGAAAGATCAATCGTAAACCGCTGATTTCACGAGGTCACTCTGGTGTAAAATCATTCCATTTATGAAAAGATTCGACTTTTAATTTACTCCTTTTAATTCCATTGCGTATCTACACCTTCATATCCACTATACGATTAAACTGTCTCGTCACTATCCTTTTTACAGACCCTGTTCTTCGTTTTAAAAAAACTCTCTAATGAAAACTGGCATGTTGGCCGTCCGAGTCTTCTTTCCGAGTCCGAAAGTCCAGCGACCCTGTAATTAGCCCATGATTATAGTAATCGCCACACAAGTCACTCTTTAATTGGAAAGGGAGACAGTCGAGACGAAAGGGGTAATGTGTCTCAATCTTAACCGAAGAAAAGTTAAGGTGGGATTTATCAACTTCTTAAAAGGAGCGGCTTCTTTACTCAGCAATCTATCTTACTTGGACTGACACAACGGTGCTTGAAACTTCAATGGCATATAAAAGTTGAATTATGGAGAACAGAATAATATCTGAATATTTATATGAATTTGATAATTCTCCATTTATTCAATACATGAGAAATTATATGTAGAGACTTCTAATGTTGTGAATTGAAGAAATGAGATGGTATTTGGCAGCTGCAAGGCTTTCATTTGTTAAAAAAAATCGATGGCACTGTGATTTAAAATCTTGTTCAATGTACTGTTAATTTATAATTTCAATTAACACCAAGCATTGTTCACTTTGAATGTAGAACATTCCAGTCTGAGTGTTCATTAAATCATGTAAGAAAGATTCTATCCCAAGTCTGCGAATTATAAAACAAAATAACTGAATTTGTAACAATGCATAGAATCCTGTTGTTCGGGCTTTTCTTAGAATTCATAGTTCTTGAAAATCTTTAAAAATTAGCAATAACTGTAGATAATGGAGAGTTAGCAGACTATTGAGAAAGAGTGGAAAGACGACAGGGGAAGTAGTCCTTGCGCTCGGTGTTGTGAAACCGATGTAGTGATGATGCAACAATATTTTCAAGATGATGTAATGATAGGATGGGCTGTTACCTTGGCAATTAAGCACATTCTTTTCCAAGAATTGTTAACAACGAGCATGAATTGTGTATAATCTATCTATATATATAAAGAAGGATGTTTGTGGGTCTGTTTGTTTGTATGTTTTTTATACAAATCTACAGTTTTATTCCGATCTTGATGAAATTTCGCATAC
>JAHWFO010059370.1:1699577-1732699 GCA_023313115.1 Rhysida immarginata
AACTGTAGTTTTAATTAATCTTCGCACGCTGAGGAAGATAGCTTAGTTGTTGAAATGCCAGTGCATGGAAGTAAATTTAATTTCATTGTGGAAAAGTGGTATCATCTCTATTTTACTTTATTATTGCAACTATCCATAGTTTCTTGATAGCTTTTGTCTTTACAATAGAACTTGATTAGGAGAATCGTAGACCCAGATAAATGTATTAGAAAGAAGAGTTGTATTGATATTGATGTAAAATATGAAAGGAAAATTCCGCGAACTGAATTCGAACCAGGCACACAGGGTTGTATTTATGAACTTCCATTTTTTCCATTCTTATCATTACTTTGTGTTTGGATCATTAACTCCACTTATCATTTATCAGTTTCTTAAGAATTGTTTTCTTCTTCCCAGTTTTAAACAATTCTTAAAAAATTCGATATATGAGTCCTGTGAGCCTTTAATTTTATTTGGGTTTATTATTTCGATAGCTTACGACCAGGTTGTTCTAACTACTTTTTTGTGAAAAGTGAGATTTTTTTTCCAAACATCTTTCTAACTCGTGTTTACCAAACATAATCGCATTGAAAATAATAATTTTACCATTAAAAACCGCATAAATCAACGATTCCAATTTGTTCTAATTCCCTCAAATTAATTTTTGTTTAGTTCTTTAGTGTTCTAACTCCTCGGATGAATTTTAAAGTATCCCGCGGTTCGAAATAAAACCACTTGTCACGTGTCAAACAACGTCGATCGAAGACGTTTTCATGTTCGGTTCTCCGAGACGACGATAAGGGAAAAGTAGGATTGGACGACAATCCGAGAGATCCACGTTTCGGAGTGGGATTGGCCGACGGTGAACGACGTCAGAGGAAAACGAGCGGGAAAGATGAACGACGGCAGAGTACGACAGAGAATCATAAAGCAAACGACGGCAGGAACAGCGGCTCGGTAATAGCCCGTCAGGGCAAGGTGACGGACGCCGACGACGAACGAACTTTCGCCGTCGCAAGCATCAGACAAGCCGACAGCGACAGCGAGCGAGTTCTCGCCAACATCGGCGCCAGGAGGAACCGACGGGAGACGGAGCTACTCGTCCGCCACACATTGAAGCAGCCGAAGCGGTCGCCGACAGCGAGGCTTTCCAGCAACGAGCGAATCCCCTCGTAAGCGCCCTTGCCGCGTGCTTATATCGGCTACTGGAGCCCTTGGCTTTCGACAGTGTCGAGCAAGGAGGCGAGCAGCCAACATTATCGTGTGCTGACGACGCCCGAGAACGCCGGAACGAAAGCAACGACAACGACGAGTCGGCGAGTCAATTCCCTCGTCAGGTACGTGTGATTGTGTTAAGCCATTTGACTCTCTTCCACTGCCACGTACGAGCTGAACTATTCTCTTACTTTGAGACGGCGTTTCCCGAGACGACTGGAGCTGACCGAGTTGACAGCGTCTGGGCTGGAGTGTTTCCGTTTTCTTTCGCCCTGTACCACGAACAAGGAACAGGAGGAATACTCCGCCTTTCGCTGGCTTCTCCGTAAGCCGCGTGCTTCGACGAGACGACTCTCTGCGCCTACCTCGCCGCCCGTAAACTTGCGAACTTTTCTTACGTAAATCCCCGAACTGTGTCTTTCTTTCTGTACCTAAAGGTATCGACAAAAGCCTCAAAAACTGTTGTTTCAGATTTAAATTACATACGTGAACAAAATAGATTACGACCGTGGACAAATCTTTCTTAAAACAGGCTAAGAAAGAATTTAAGCCTGATTTTGATCTTCGCCAAATGAAACGCCGGACAGTGACTTTAGTGTGTAAATCCCACGCCATTTAACGTTAGAACTAAATTATCTCATTGCATCGTCACTCACCGCATCTATCCGTATCCACCTTTAACTTAAGAGTGGACGCATTCCCGTCAGTAATATTTTCTCGCTGAGAAATTGACTGCCAGCGAAGTTTGCGACGACGAAAGGCGTAGTGCGTCCCTTGATTTAATTATTAACTCGAGTAGAGTCTGCTTCGCCGCACTTCAGGACTGTGGACTGTATTTTTATTGAAGATTTATTCTACCAGTCTGCTAGAGTTCCATGGGCTAATGTTTTTACGACTGTGTCAAAAAGTGGTCTTCGTTATAAGCATATCGTGACTATTTGTGAGTGACTTCTTTAATCCAGCGCAGTTCTCTGCGATCCGGCTTTGCGATCTGGTGAGCGTTCACTGCGAAACGCCACGTTCGGAGAGATCTTCTAGCGACATTTGCAAATAGCAACACCGCCCTCTCCGTTAATCAACCATATATCGACGACGTCAGAGGTGATTCCCACGTCATCCAAGAGTTCGTGCCACGTGCAGATACACTTTGACTTTCGCTTGATTTATTCCACTGCGTCAACTTTATTTATTTTATTTTGAATACATTTATTTGATTATTATTTACCATTGCCTATCGATCCTTTCTTGATCATATTGACACGTGACACCACTGTACAAATTCTTTTCACGAACAGATAAGACCGTTTGTTTTGAAGAAAGTCTAGGGTAATTTAAGTCGTGTGTAAAACAATTTAAGGGGGTATTATAGAGGTCAAGGTAAACACAAAAAGTTGATATGAACATGGGTCCGAATTTGAACGATAACTGAGATATGAACAGAAATAAAAATGGCGCCACCAAGATCAACAAGTTAATAACTCAGGTTCTGTAAAGCCTAGATTAATGATATTTGGAGGAATAACAGGGTACATAAGGCTGTGTATACTGTTAAAATTTGATCGAATTCCATCGATAAGTTTCCGAGTTACACAGTCAAAATTGTGACGAGTTAGTACTCACAAGTGAACACGTGTTATGATGTTGAATGAGTAACTCGGAAACTTCTTGTTGGAATTTCGATCAAATTTTAACGGTATACACAGTTTTATGTACCCTGTTATTCCTCCAAATTTCATTAAGCTAGGCTTTACAGAATCTGAATTATTAACTTGTTGATCTTGGTGGCGGCATTTTTATTTCTGTTCATATCTGTTATCATTCAAATTCAGACCCGTGTTCATATTGGCTTTTTGTGCTTACCTTGACCTCTAGAATACCTCCCCTTAAATTGTTTTACACACGATTTGAATCATCTTGTATGTTTAACAGCTAAGCGAAGTTATTACCGATACTGTGTAACAAAATGGCGATAGTGTATCCATCAAGGGTGCAAATAATTTTTTTTAAAATGTGATTTTCATTACTTTATTAAAAAAATTTAGAAAAAAATCAAACAGGAAAACCAATAATAAAGCTCAAATTTTGTTCTTCATTCAATTATATTGTATAAAATTTTCCTCCATTTCTAAATTTATAATGGAAAAAAATCTACAGTGTATAAATACAGGATGATTACAAAAGAACTTCACACTTATAAAAATTTTAGTCACGCATTTTTCACTGTTCTTCGTCGCTGAAATGCATGCTGCCGATGAACTCCTTTAGCTCCCGAAACAGGTGGTAGTCACTGGACGCGAGGTCCGGACTGTAAGGCGGGTGGTCAAGTTGTTCCCAACTAATCAGATCTTTTGAAAAATTCATTGGCGATTTCTTAAATTATTCAGCGACTGCAAAATTGGAGAAACCACCTTTTGCTTCTCTGACTGACATATAAGGATTGTGTGAAGAGCAGCCATGGTCAGTTTTGGACGTCTTACCTTTACCGTGAAGAAAACAGATAAATAGTCTTTGAGACATTCCTGTTCTACTTTTTGATGATCTTTAAATATCATTTTTTGCGTCTCTATTCTCTTTTCATGATGTAAAATGATCCCTTTAATTCATGACCTTTAGAGGGCGTGTAATGATCCGTGATGTCCGGAGTGTAACGATCGTGTAAGCATACCTCCTGAAAGCACATATTATTCCTTTGAAAAAGCTTAAATAATAAGTAAAGGAAAATAAAATAAATCAAAAATATAATAAATAATTTTGATTTTATAAAAATAAGCTTTACATTTTCTCAAAAAAATAATAAAGGATATAATATTTTTTTGATTTATTTTATTTTTTATTACTTATTATTTATAGTATTCCAGGGTATTTGTGTCTCGCCCTTGTCCTCTACATCCGTCATTTGGAAAAGCTTGGAACATTCATCTTGTAGTCCGACTTAGCTCTTCATTGAATTCCATCTATTGGTGTCCCTGTTAAATCATCTGGTGATAAGCCATTTCGAAAATGATGCAGCTTTAACCCAAGAGATTTTCCAGGACGTGTAAAGCGTTGGAATAACTATCTGGATGTACAGGGCGATTACTTTGAAAAATAAAATAAATTTTGAACAGTTACTCTATCCAGTTTTGCGAATTATTTATTGACTTGCTCTAGTAGGTAAGCTGGCAGTTCGCCTGCTTTCTCCTGCTTCCTTTACTATCGGCAGCAGGATAGTCTAATACTGAAAACTAATCGGTGGTCTCTTCAATTTATAATGCTGTTGCAAGCAGTAATAGTTTTTTTTTCATTTATGCAACTTGAGCCTGTGCAAATGCTATTTAAAATATGCCAGCATCTATTTTGTGATACTGCTTAAAATATTCATTCTCTGATTAACTATTCTTTAAAATAGTTTAAATTATTTAGACGATAAATTGATTAAAAATAAAAATTTAATATAGCAAACATTATAGTAGCCGAATAACGGAGTATTCTTTTTCCGCAGTATTGTTCATGTTGGTATATTCTCGACTAACATTTATCAATAATTAAAGATGAATCCTATTGAGTTAAATGGTGAAAAATTGATTGAATAAATAAATGAATCAATGGAAGTTTCCGAAAATTAATGCGCCTGGAGCTAGACAGCCAGTGCTCAAAGCAGTGCTCGATGCTTTTATTTGCAGGCTATTCACGATGACGAGCGATTATTCTAATCAATTGGGAATATTTGTGTTATCAAGTGAAACAATAGGAAAGCGCCACGTCGCTCGAAGGCGATGAAACCAACAATTGGTACCATTTTTTTCCCCATTCAACACCGCCCAATCGTGGAAGAAATTTACCAGTCACTGGAACGCTCAATTATATCGCTCTGTTCGCTAACATTGTTCTAGAGAATGACATTTTGCTTTCACTTTTCGAGTTGAGGCAAGTCTCGCTAATTTTCATTTCTGCGATTAAAAAAGTTCGATATTGAAATTTGTGCGTCTATGCGTGTGTCCGGTAAAAATTTCGGATTTTTGAAATTCTGACTTTGGATTCTTAAAGATCATCAAAAAGTAGAATTAACTGTCTAAAAGACTGTTCCTCTATCTCTTTGTCTTCACAGATAAAATTGCATGCAAAACCTGCATTTTGGCATCGGTTGCATTGTACAGGACGATCCAAAAGTCAATTCACCTAAAGATGTATATATAAAATGAAAACCATTAAACATGCCAACCTCAAATTTGCAGCGGATATTCTTTTATCAATGAGACACGGTCTGAGCCTATAGCAAATGTTCAAAGTGGCTCCCATTCTCCTACTGGCACAAACGAACGCGACGGCACATATTCTTGGAAACGCGTTGTACCACTGTTAATGAGGAACGTTATTGCAACATTTCGAACAATTTGTAGAGCAGTTAGACAAAGTTATTATCAACAGGACAATGCTACAGCTCACATAGCCCGAATCAGATACTCCCGATTTAGATGCTTCCAATGACCTCCTGCGGACTTCCAAATTCTTCGAAATTCTGCATTGGTCCCAGGCGATGCCCAGAGCATACAATGTCAGGAGAACGAACTGGCAATCTGGCTGGCCAAGTTAGTATTTCGCAAAAACGGAGACAATCGACGAAGAGGCATGCCCTTAATTGAAAAGTAAGTGCCAGGTGCCAGGTCAATGACAACACACTGGACTGTAGAATCCTTCAGCGTACAGTGGATGCAAAAAGGTTTTTACCTGCTCAGTAGGAACTGGGCTTACAGGATGTTGATCGGTTGCAAAATCAGGTACTTTTACTGAGAGCCAAGGCAGATTAGATTGTACCTGTCCCTTCTGAAAGAAAATAGGGTAGCAGGTATACGCTTGGGATGTGCTATTCACGTGCTCAATTATGACATAAGACTAAACCTTTTTGCACCCAAATGTACGTGAAGGTATCAGTGAGGACTAGCGAAGGAGTCCGGCCATCAGACGAAATGAAACCTTAAGGTAATAAGAGCGGAGTCAAACAGTATCTGGAGCGTTTCCAGATAGTCTGCAAATTTTTGATCATTAGCATGTAAAGATTCGTTACGATCAGTTCATTTTGTCGAGGTGCGTCGATTTGAGTTCATGCCAAATTGCATTAAGAAAAGAACCTCCTTATTCCATCTTTTGAGTTCTATCAGAGAAAGAGACAGAAGGAGAGAAATCCAAGAAAATGTTTAGGTAAAGCAAGCATAAATTTAGAAACAGAGAAGAAGTAATAGCGTTGTAGAATTAGAGCGATTATTCTCCAAATAAAATTATTTGCAACGGTGATAAAGCCTGGATTTGCAAAATCGGTCGTTCTGTTGCTAATTTTGTCCGAATTTTTTGATTTTTGACTTCAGATTCGGATAGAGCATCCAAAAGTAACTAAAAATTATACTAGGTACACATGTCCTCTATTCGGGAACATGGCTAAAATGGCAATTAAAGTTAAATATTTTGGTCCTCCGAGCCGGCCAAATGAAGCGAGGTTGTATCCGCCATTTTCAATTAACTAGCGATCACACTGACTTATCTATCACTAAGAAGATCCTTAAAATCAATGAGTAGCTAAATCCTTTACAAAAAGAAACATTAAATTTTAAATACGTTAACTTCGTCAAAGTTCGCATCAAAATTTTCTTTAAGCTTTATAGACAGTTAATCATCGCAACTTAGATAAGTTAGTCATACACCATTGCTTAAAAATTGACACATTCATCCGTTATTCGACTAATATTCCAACGCTCTGTTAAGAGAAGTGTCCCATACCAGACATGATTTATACTTTTCTCATAGTCAACATTTGACTCCAAGAATTTGTAAACACTACGTGAACGAGGCAGCAGCAGCGCTCATGTTGTCAGATCCGACGAGAACAACATTGCCGAAGGAAAGAATAAGAAATGACTTCGAAGCATTTTGTGGATCTCGGAATGGAGCATAAAACAGAAAAGGAATGCCTCGAGCCCACCCATGCAATTTCCTGATCCGTTTGCCTTGCTGCATCCACAATGAGCGAAAGGCAACGAAGGACGGTTCGGCTTCGAGAGAGGGACAACCTTTGGCCCATGTTCTATTGTGTCCTCCTTCCGAGGGAATGCAATTCCAGAGGCAATTCGTGCGTATTGAGCAACTCTTTTCACTCCGATTTCAATCCGAGAGCCGCGAAGACTCCCTGTTATGACTCAATGATTGGCAACTAAGCTTGCAAAGACACGCATACAGACAGACAAACACAAAAAAGCCAAGTTTGAATTTATGGCAAAACGAATAGAAACCATTGTCGTGGGGAGCTTCTTTTTAAAGATCTTTCCTTACACAATGAATAATCGTTAAAACCACTGCATAAAATTGCGTATAAAGTATCAGATGAAATATTAACAAATTCGACTATTGCATTGCAGACTAAACTTGACAATCAAAAATCGAGCATACCACTCGTCGTCGGCATATAAGGCTCTCTAACGACGGTGATAAAAGGAAGAAAAGTGCCAATTGAAGTAGACAGAAAGAGAAACAAAATAAATTCTTCGTGAAGGAAGGTGCCTAGTCGTCTTTCCTTGGCGTGGACATTATCAAGGAATGAAGTGGGAGGGAATCGTAAAACAAGAATCGTAAAACGATCCCTCACTTCATTCCTTTTGATGATGTCCACGTGGACGAAAACTACTTGGAAATCTAACCTAATTCCGTCTACTAACTTTATTGTGCTTTATTACTGACGGACTCGCAAGTTCTTCTCATAGTTTTAGCATTATTGCTACTGGATCTCCTTTTTTTACGAGGCCATCGAATATATCCGCATTCTTGAAATTAAATTGTATAAGTAGAGAGAACTCTGCGTTCGTTAATTGCTTTTTCTTTTAATTTGTTAAACCGTCTAAATGAAAGAATTTTAATTTGCCAAACTATCTATTTATTATTTAATACTTCGTAAGAATGAAAAAAAGAAAGATTGAAGTAACACTTTTTCACAAAAAGAATTAATTAACATAACATAAATATCTTTTAGTGTGAGTTCATGCGGTCGGACAATATTTTTGACATTACACCGAACCCTATTTAAAGCGAACGACATTTTTGGTCCCGTCCAATATCCTATAAACACATGTATATCAGTGACCACCAAACATAGGAAAATCGGATATAACGAACTTTATTCATCTTAGACTGAATTTCTTTTGTATTTTTTGAAAAAATGTTAGAAAAAAATTACAAAAGTGATACTGTACATTTACTTTACTGTCACTGATCTCCATCCTCCATCTCACCTTTTTTTTTTTTTTTTTTTTTTTTTTTTTTGTATTCGCCTACAATACCCAATTCTTGAAATGCGCAAATTCATTAGTCATTGGACAGGACAGGTCGCTGACGAAATGATCTTTCTTATCAACTTTCAACTTTCATTGATCAAACTCTCTTCAGTCTGAGATGATGAAAACTCATTGTGTCAAAATTTATTCATATGGTATTAGAATTAAATTAATTAGGATTAAATACGGATATTTCACTATTTACTGGTATCTCACTCTCGTAAAGCGTTCTGCCCGAAGATAAGCTGTACATTATTAAAAAATACAGAATGGATGTAGCCAAGACGATATCTGCCGGGGTCACAATTTTTCCAAGTCTTCCATTGGTATTTGATCAAAAAATTTTCTTTTTCATTTATAGTCTCTTTATGCATAAAATGAACATTCAAAACTATAAATACAGGGTGTTCATAAAATGTAGGATAATAAATACTTAGCGTGATCCTTTGCGTGATGACAAACTTAAAGTTCCTTATGTAAATTATTCAAAACTCAAATTTTAAGGGTCTAAACATCACTCGAAGTTTTCTAAAAGCTGGCGGAAAACGTCATTTAATCTCAACAATTGCCACCGTTTACTTGTGGCATAGCGCAGTTCATTATGTGAAGTGTTGATGCAGAAAGTTCATAAATTACGTAACGATGTCATTTTTTTATATACTAAATTTTGAGTTTTTAGACGTTTTCGATAAAGAACTTTTTTGCTTAGATTGATGTATGGAATCACACTATGTAATTATTATACTACATTTTATAAACACCCTGTATATAGAGAAATACGTATATATTTCAAGGGAAGGATCTGAACAATGACAGTTGTACTAAGTAATCTATTATTTATCCAGTTTGGTTATCGGATTGGATATAGCGAACCAAAGCGTTAGTCCCTTGAAGTTCTTTATAGCGGGGTTCGACTGTATTAATAAATATCATCGAAGAAATTTTGTGCTCGATGGATCACATCTTTGCTCTAAGGCAAATCTTTGAGAAATCCTGGGAATATACAAAAGATGTCTATGCTTGCTTTGAGGACCTCGAAAAAGCATATGACAGAGTTCCTCGGGAGAAGCTCTGGCAAGTGTTGCAAGAGTTTGGAGTAGATGGGCTGGTTGCTATCATGTCTCTGTACGAAAGCTCTGGGATGTGTGTCTGGATAAATGGCATTAAGTCAAAACCGACTCCCACAAAGATGCGTACTGTCGCCCCTCTTGTTCATTATCTTTGTGGACTAGATAGACAGGGGCAACCGAGGCGATGAGCGTGTTTGTGTGGGAAACTGCTTGGTGGAGAGATTGCTCTTTGCTGACGACCTTGTCCTTCTTGGGTCTTCTCACACTAACTTTCAACATGCAGGGAAATGTGAAGAAGGTGGGATGAAGATCCGTGTGGCTAAGACTGAGGTTCTGGTCCTTTCAAGACAGCCTGCTCAGTGCGTTATCCATGTTAGGGGAGCCCCATTGAGACAGGTGGAGAAGTTCAAGTATCTCGGGATTGCATTCACGAGTGACGGGCGGCAGGAAAAAGAATTTGATGCTTGGATCGGTGCAGCAAACTGTGTCAGACGTTAAATATGGCGATCTGTGGTAACGAAACGCTAGCTGGGAAACAAAGCCAAGCACTCCGTATTCAAATCTTTGTCCCCATTTTCACCTATGGTCATGAGGCTTGGGTAATGACCGAAAGAATGCGACCGCAGGTACAAGCGGCCGAAATGAGATTTTTGAGAGGTGTGGCAGGTGTTACCCTACTAGATAGAGTGCACAGCAGCAAAATAAGGGAGTGTTGAGCCGCTACTTCTCCGCATTGAGAGATCTCATTCGCGCTGGTATGGCCAGGTGATACGTATGCCGCAAACTGGTTTTCCTAGGCAGTTGTTACTTTCCAAGCCGGTGGATAAGAGACCAAGGGGTCGGCCTAGAACCAGATGGCTATACTACATGGAGAATCTGGGCTCGAGTCGCTTGGGTATTACCAAAGAGGAAGATCGCGATCGCTGGAGATCCTCCACAGAGCTACTGGAGATCCTCCCACGCGACCCTAACGGATAAGCGAATTTGAAAAGTAAGTAAATAAATAAGTAAGTGAGTAAGTTTGTCTTACTTATGAAACGCAATGGCCAAATAAACTTTCGAATTAACGCCTAGTATCAAATGAATAAAAATAGCGGTGATTTCGTTCTAATTATTTCAACTTCGAAGAGTTTGAGTGAAGAATGAATATTTCGAAAAGACCGAGTAATTAAGCGATTCTGGAATTAGAAAAACATGGCTAGCTAAATGAGTCGATTGACTGACAAAATGATTCTGATATGAAATGAATATAACGCTCGAGTTTGGTGTAATGAATGTGTGGAGTTGACTGGATGAGAAAACGATTCTGGGACAAAATGAATATAACAGATTGGAATCTAACGAAATCCTAATTTTTTTGTTACCATGATTTAGAGAAGGTCTAAAAATTATACTGGACAAGTTCGTATGGTTTAATACAAATTTTGCATAGTTACTAAGTACAGACTTTCTCGGTTACAGACAATGGGCAAAACTTTTACACTGCACTGTAGTCTCGGTTATAGACTAAGCTTGCTATTTTTTGTTGTGTTGCTGCCAACTTTTAAATTAGTGTTCTCTAATAAAAAAAATTTTAAATAAATGTTCTAAAACAAAATAATCAGCATTATAAGTTAATTTGAATGTTAATTAACTTCTAAGTAATACGAAGTTGGGGTAACTTAAAATTAACTTAAAACAATCTCTAGAAAAACTTGAAATCGGATTTCAGATGACCAGTCTTACATGGATGATTCTTTAGTCAACACATTGTGCAGACCTGTCTGCAATTGAGAATTTATGGAACAGGATTAGACGTCGAAGCTATGCTCTATAGCATTCTCAAAATAAAAAAAGGACTCTCGATTTTGATGGGATCCACAAGGACCACACAATCGCATCAATTTGTTTAAGTAGCCATTGATTCAAAGCCATGGCGCGTAAACGAATGTATCGCTCAACAAGATGAATCTACTGTCTACGAAATAGGTTGATATTCATGTACATGTACACTCACATGCCAAAAGTCATGGGATAGCACCTAATAACATGTGGAACCTCCTCTAACCTGGCGAAGTGCCACAGTGCGACGTGGCATTGATTCCACAAGTCGGTAGAAGACATCTTAAGACGTAGCCAACCATTCCGACTTGAGAGCTTCCACAATTTCCCACTACGGAGCCACCACCGGCTTGCACATTGCATGCTTGACAACTTGGGTCCATGGTCTTCATGGCGTCTGCGCCACACTCGAGCCCTACCATCAGCTCGTGTCAGCTGGAATCGAGACTCATCAGAGCAGGTCACGCGTTTCCAGTTGTCAAGTGTCCAGTCGATGTGTTCATGGGCCCAGGAGAGACGTTGCTGACGATGTCTTGTTGTTAGCAAGGGCACCCTCGTGGGTCTACTGATTCCATATTCTATGGACACCAGATTTCATTGCACAGTTCGCATCGATACAGCTCTAGCATCACCCTGGTTGAAATCAGATGTCATCTGGCGTAGTGTCAGTTGCCTGTTGGCGGTGACCATCCTTCTCAGACGCCCTTGGTCCCTTTCATTGAGAATGTGTGGTCGACCACTGCGTTGTCCATGGTGAGAAATAATGCCGTCAAGTTGGGTTGGTACTCTCGGTAGACTCTTGAAACTGTGGACCGTGGGATGTTGAATTCTTGAGCCACCTCCGATATTGAATGACCCATACGTTGTGCTCTACATACCAGGCCACTCGGATAGGTGTCGTCGTGTACCCGTTGTCACACTGAACACCTCACGCCTTACTCATCACAGTGTAACTAAACCTACTGATTTGCATATTTATACTGATGGCACATGATGCTACTGCCACTTGAAAAATAGTCCACTGCTATCCCATGAATTTTGTGATGTGAGTGTATATTAAGCCATTGGGCGTATATAACTGATTGAAATGAAAATCTTTGCTTTTTGGAGGCATTACATAATTTTTTTATCTACCTGTGCGCCAAGTTTTGTCTCATTTGAAGCATTTTTCGTGGTATTACATTTTCTCTGAGTAGGGTACTAAAGCTAGGTATTTTTATGAATATAAATATTTGTTCATGCGATTACAAGTTTAAGGAATATTTATTAATTATTAAGAAATAGCCATTTATATAGGGTGCATCTAAACCCTTGCGAAATGAAAACAAAAGTTTATATAAACATGTTTCGGATAACGAACCGTTTATGAGATTTCCGCAGTTAAAGTGGAAGTTTCAGTAGCTGGTTTTTCTGCTCTGTGGATGGCAGATGACATACGGAGAATCTACACGTGCCATCCACAGAGTGCTGAAACTTTAATTTTAAGTGCGGAAATCTCATAAACAGTTTCTATATGAACTTTTGTTTTCATGTCGCTGTGGAGAATCACCACCAAAATTTTGTGACCGGGATTTAGATACACCCTGTATATGCGTGTAATGTTTTTAACAAACTTTCGATATTTCAGGCGGAACTTTAGGACGGCTCATAACAGCAGCATCTATAATCACTGAAACAATAATCGGGATAATATGACATAATACAATTATATTATTTAATAGTATACCTAGTATAAGATAGTATGACTCTAAGAGTAAGTACAGTATTTATATTGTCCATTCAAGATTGGATGAAACCAAAGATTTTGTTGAAGAATAATAATTGAATGATCTCAAAAGGGTTTTTCTTTCCTAATTTCATCAACAAAGATTTTGTTTTCAACAAATTTTAATGAACAGTATGTATGCGTTATAATTTCACCATGTAACAAAATTAAAAAACATATTCAAAGTAATGAGACTATTAAAAACATCCATCAATAGCTGCGTTCACAAACAAAGGGCTGATGTTACTGATATATATTCATAATTGTAAATATCCATTGTAATCAATAATATTTATTCAACTCATAATGATTTACCTATTTAATGTTTATCGATTAAGCGAACACATTCAGTTATCAAATCTTCATAGGCGGCGGTATTTCTGCCAGACCCTTAAAAAACAAAAAAGAAAAACGAAAAGTTAGTGCTTTACATATTGATTGCTGTAATCTGTATGAAATGAATAAGAAATAAAGAAATTAAACTGGAGCTAACTTCAAACATCAGGTAAATGATATTAATTAGGAAATGGATGGAAACATTCTGCGACCTGGATTCGAATCAGAAACCTCGACTGTCATGGTCGACGCCTCAATATTAATTAATTCGAATCCAGGTCGCAGAATTTTTCCGTCCATTTTCTAATTAATATCATTTGTATAAAATGAAGTTGTTACCTCCATTGGTTAAAAACTTTTTATCGTAAAATCACTAAATCTGTGAACTTATACGCTATTCAGGTGTTTTATCACTGGAAGTAAACATTTTCTCACATAGAAAACCCCTGGCAGAGCGGACGCAGATCCGCTTAGGTTTCAGTCAGCGCGAAACGGCGGACGCCGCTGAGCATTTCACAATAAAAACTTTTTCCGCATAATCTGTCTTCTGATTGCTTCCTCTAAGGAGATGCAGGGGGTTAATTTTTACACAATTAAAAAGCTTTAAAAAATATTTGACACGAGATATTAGACCGTTCCGGGACTTTTTATTCATCCGATATATAATGGTATAAATTCATAAGAAAATGCAATAAAGTAAAAATTATAACATGTATTGTACACGTTACAGAGTTGCCAACAATAATTGTAACAATATTGGAATTTTTTATATAATATATTCATAAAAAAATATACTTAATTTATAATCTATTTTAGTTTTCATTTTATTGCATTTTCTGTTATGAATCTATACTGCCATATAGTTAATAATATCGTCACTTATACCTCATTATTGTAAAGAAAATTGATTATTATTATAAAATTAATTAAAAGTATATACTCTTTTTAATGGAAACTAAAATAAAATAAAATAAAATAAAATAATAAAATAAAATCTTAATATAAGTCACCCAATGTGGAGAAACCCAAATATTGAGATGGGAGTCTTATGAAGACTGATGTGGACAAAAAACACAGATGAAGAGAAGGTCTTATAGAGTAACAATTACAGTAGAAACACAGGAAGATATACAAAGATTATCTCGAAAACGTTTTTTTATTTTATTTTGTAATTCATCAACTATGTAATAATTTATTTTCAACTATGCTTCATATCATCGCACCTCCATCACCAGATTTTCTCCTACTTTTTATGTGCGTCGTCTGTTCCTGTGTATCTTCCTGTGTTTCTTGTCCACATCAGTCTCCATAAGACTCCCACCTCATTATTTGGGTTTCTGCACATTGGGTAACTTTTATTAAGATTTTATTAGTTTATTTTATTTTATTATAAATAAAGGAAAAACATAAAACACTTCTCCACATAGATAAATTTTACTGACTCAGATGTACATTTCGGATTTCAAAAATCCATCATCAGTGAGTAAATGATGATAGATTTTTGAAATCCGAAATGTACATCTGAGTCAGTAAAAAATTTATCTATGTGGAGTAGTGTTTTCTGTTTTTTTCTTTATTAATATAAGGTATCCACAGTTTCGGCTATTTTTCTATTTAATATTTTATTTTATTTAAATTTTCCTTTAAAAGGAATATCTATATTTTTAATTAATTTTATATTACTACAACCCCTACTCTTATATAATTGATTGATATTATTGCTTTGTTCGAAGCCATAATTATTATCACAGTTTTATTAATTGTAAATTTTCCAATTTTTTAGCAATAAATGTAAAACCTGCGGTAAGATTACAGGAAATAAATTGTAGACCCAATATAGAACGATGCGAGCAGAGCAGATTGGGTAGATGGGAGAAGAGAATGAGACTTGAACATCAAAACGCAATCACCGCATGTGATCTAGTATAATTAAAGGAACTGCAGCGTTTCTTGAAGTATAGATTGTCAGCGTCATTCCTAATATTCATCCTTCCTCATATTAGCTGCTCGATGCGAAGATAAAACTGCTTAATGTGGCATTTCTATACGATGCGATACGAATCTGCCATGTTGGTTCTTCGACGAAGCGAGCAAGGTAATTTCAAAACCAATCAACAAATGGATCATTTTCTTTCTCCAGACGTAAGTCGGTTGAAATGCTCTCGCCTCTGATCGAACGAATAATCAGAAGAAGTCGTCAATTGATGATGTATATTGTTGTATTATTGAAATTTTTATATTCTCCGCCTTAAGATTCGCCCTGCATACTTTGCGATTCACCTGCTTCCTGATTGGCTGAAGCAAAGCGGATCCGTAAGATTTCAAGACTCCCTTGAAATGAAAAATCCACTTCTCAAGTCCATTGTCCTGGCAATAAATTTCACACCTCGTAGAAACGGACTTCATTGTTGACTCGGCACTTGTTTAAAAGGTGACAATATGAAATGATAACGATGATAAATTTTGAAGGGCTTGAAGAATCTGAATTTTGAAATTAAGGTCCGAAAAGTCCGAAAAGTTCACAATAAAAAGTTTTCGACGAAATGAAATACATTCCAATAAATAGCCAATTATTTCTTGATACTTAAAAATTAAACATGCTCCATGATAACTTAATTTTTAATTTTTACTTTTAATTCATTTAACAAGAAAACTAAGTAGTGACGTCAGTTCCTGGCCCGTTTCTTAGCGATTCCAAACTTAGATTTTATTTAAAATTATATGCTGTCGTCCATAGATGGAATTTTTTTTATGTCTTTGTAAATTATTTTTGTCTTTACATGCTACAGAATATAAATTTAAGATATGTAGTCTCCATTTCCATTTTTACCAATTTTGGCGTAAATGGGTTAACAAAATAAAATTTCCCAATTATCATTTTATAAAGCGGTCCCTGAAGCGAGAGAATAGGCTATCCAGCAGTACTGTCCTGTATATTTTTGCAATACCCTGTACAGGGCAGTACTGCTGGGTAACCTACGCTCGACTGCAAGCGCCGGCTCGACATATAATTATAATTGGAAAATTTTACTTTGTTAAACTGGAGGGAGTGGCGAAGAATAGTGAAAAATAGCGTGTCACACCTTTATCAAGTTTATTACAATAAATGTTCAAAGAAACCACCTTGCTTAGCACAGTGAGCTGCCCTCTTCACAAAGTTTTCTCTCACTTCCCCCAGCATTTCTGACATGATTGTTGCCATCGCCTGGCGGATGTTGTTCTGCAGGTCGGCGACATCAACTCCCTCCAGGTTAACAACTCCCTCCAGTTTAACTCCCTCCGGTCATAAATTATATCTCACGACAAAAAGTCATCATAACTAATTAAATTAAATGTCTATTTAAAAACAGTTCAAGATGGAACACCAAAACACCACCATTCACAGGTCATGAGAAGATAGGATTCTTGTCATCCCAATATGAATAGATGAATCAAGTAAGGGGAGATCCAAAACGTAAAAAGCAGGAGTCACTCGGTGATGGTTAATTAAAAAAAAGAAGGTACAAATTATTTACACTTACAAATTCTAATAAGGAACACAAAACTTATCTTCTTCCTTTCGACCGTGAGATTTTCGACCGTGTGTCTTTCGAGATGTCAAGTATAAACCATTGAAAAAAATTCGTTGTTTTCACGTTAAAATATGTCTGAATAAATTGAAACTCTGAAATGTCTGATGAAAATCTGCAATCAGATTTGGAATCAACGCATGGTAATTTAATGTAGATCGCATGTAATTTACGAGCCATAATAATAATCTAAAAGATTACGCCAGTTTCCCTTTTTCATGAAAGAAGCTGAACTAGCAGTTTTCTCCAATTCACGTAGGTTTCAGAGCCTTACTTTTATTGCACAAGCATAAAAGGTCGAGCGGGTTTGTCTTTTCATTAAAACCAAGAGAAAATTAAAGCCACTAGTTTTAGACATTTTAAACTACATTAAGTTAGTAATTAAATGAAATATAACGCTTAAACGGGAGGAAGACCAAACACAGAAATGGGAATTTTTTAGTGAAAAGAATTTCCGAGCCTAAGCGCTCTTAATTCTTCTTTTCGTTTTGTCCTTTGAGGAGAGGAAAAAAAACGAGCATTAACAAAAAAGAAAAAAAAAAAACTTTTTAATCTGAGCCAGTTTTTGTTTCAGCAGTTTCTTACTCCGAGAAATAGAGGGGAGAAGAAATTCAGCAGCCGTGTGAATATAAAGACGAGATAATTCAGCTTAGTCAGGATAATTCCTGCTGCTTTTAATTCGTTTAAATGCTTTTGCCTTAAGTGGCACCGGTTGGGCCTAAGCACTCCGAGTGACTGGCAAAGGCGCTAGAAATTACGGGGACGAGAAGGAGGAACAATCTTCAAAGAAAAGGCGAACCAAAGTGGTGGAAGGAAGGAAGGAGCTTGCCATTCTTTTTTTTTTGTATTTTTATTTTAAAAAAGAAAGAGGAGAGAGAGAGAGA
Organism: Rhysida immarginata; assembly: GCA_023313115.1. Taxonomy (NCBI): domain Eukaryota; kingdom Metazoa; phylum Arthropoda; class Chilopoda; order Scolopendromorpha; family Scolopendridae; genus Rhysida; species Rhysida immarginata. The sequence continues at coordinate 1,717,512 of JAHWFO010059370.1, forward strand.
GAGAAGGAAAGCAAGGGAAGTGACAGCTCGACAAGGAAGAAGAAGTTAGAAGGTGGGTGATGGGAGCTTTTCTTCTATCCGACCATCCCTCCACTTGTTTAATCCCTTCACTCTCTCCTTCTTTTTCGTCTGTGTCTTTTGCAATTTCAGAGAAGATGAGAGTCGAGATTAAAAGTTGCGATAAAGAACGAGAGAAGGAAAGAAGACAAGGAAAGACTATTCTTAACAAATGACAAAATATTCTCGCCTCTCTTTGTGTAATTAGTGAAAACTACTTTAATGAAACACGTTAATTAAAGAAGCATTTTCTAGGTTCGTAAAACTCTTCCAGTTTAAAAAAAAGAAAAAAGAAAAGGATTGTGCAAGCAGAAATAAACATACGTTCTAACCTTTTAATTGAAAAAATAAAAAAGTTGCCTGCGACATAAGAGGAGAAGGCAAATTTGCAATTTAAAACATATAATTAAAAACAAACATTTTCGGTAATTATTAGAGAAATAAATTTATGCCATCTTAAAAGTAATCATTAAATAAAAAGAACTAAGCGTCTGCAAAAAAAACTCCAATATAATATTTTTTAAATACCATAAAATAATTACCGTTTAATATTACCTAAAGCCATTCTTAGGAAAGAAAACATTCAAAAGCGCTTCTTTTCTTCAATTTCGTCATTTCTTTTGCCGCTTATTAAAGAAACGCTGTAAACATGCGAATTAATAAAAGTATGCGAATTATGGAATGCAACGTGCATAAATAAGATCGAGAAGTTATGCAGGAATTCAGTGTCAGTGCCATCTTCTATGCTGCATTGACCTGTCCCATTTTTCTCTACATTTATTAAGTAGCGGAAGAATGGTTTCACAATGTCCGTCTTTCCGTCCCCTTCATAATTTCTGCTAATTTTGAGGTAGAAGATTGAAATTCGGAAAGCAGCTTACTGTGGGCAGTTTGGTTTTGATTGGTCCACTGGGGTCGGAATTACGGGGGTGGGAGTTATAGGGGACCAAGTGATCTAGTACTATTTAGGTATGTAAAGGAGTGAAATTCGATATCATATTCCTCTAGGCAAATTCTACATTCCTATAAAGTTTGGGTCAAATTGTATGGGTGGCAATCACTTGGTATTTAGAACTATGACAATATGTGGCCTATGATATATCATTCGATCGAAAATGATAAAGGAGAGAAGACAGGCTTTTATATTTTCTGAATATAAGTTCGAAAAAAATCAATTTTTTGATAAAAAAAAAAAATTGGCGGGAGGGTCAAAAAGTGCAGATGAAGGTGTAAAAATAGATGAACTTCCCTATACTTTCCTAGGAAGGCTTAATTTCTTGTTTATTAAGAGATAGCATATCGTTTGGGATATTATACATGAGGGTTATCCCCAGGTCCTTTTGAACGGGCGCGTCACCCGGCTGATTTTGGTGACCGTCCGGCTGAATATGAGAAAAACTGCACACCACTGCATAATTTATTTATTTATTTATTTTTTTTGTTTACAATTACATTTACATTTATTTACATTTTGATAGCACAGTAAATACAAAGGTTTATTGTAATTTATTTGTTTTTAATTTTTGTCCGCCCGGTTATTTTATCTTTCCACACAGCTGATAAAATTTTATTGGGAGAACACTGATTTGGCATGATTATTGGGTATTACAGATGAAAGTTTACCTTTTTCAATATTCAATAAAAATGGCATGTAATGTTGTTTGCATGAGACTATGGTATTCACAGATTTGAATACCACAATTTAAGATAGTTTTCTTATCTGAAAAGGAATATGGTTCCACAGATTTATTGCATTATATGAGAATTTATTGCTGCAATTTGGTGCTGTTATTGCAGATAGTTGAAGGCTCTAATTTTGAACGTCTGTTGCGAGTCTGTCGGCCATTCTTTTACAAAGTTACTGTCTGTATATGTATCGATTAATGCGCTGTCTATTTCTTTGATCTTTACTTTGTTGAAAATCACCGTTACCCTTCATAAAAACACTTAATTTTGTATGTCTCGCGACCAGCGTAATAGAACCGCCGAGGTCACGATATTTAGTCTAAGATTATATCGGTCCTTTTAAGATATAGTTAATTAGCACAGCTTATAGGTGTTCTTTCTGGTCCCAATCTTTATTTTCGATCACACATGCCGGATTTCTTTTTTTAATGAAGAAAATAGGCTGAACATTATCATAAAAGGAACTAGTTGTCACCAAGAAAAGTAAGATTATTTCGAAAATTGTTATGCAACGAATCTATTACAAAATCTGTTATCATGTAGCCTAAAATCATGCTACATGGGATCATCCATATTGCCTTTTCCTTAAGCGATCACATTTCTGTTATCCTGATTTATAATCAGATACTTACTTCATCTGACATTTCGTCATTTCTTCAGTTTCTTCAAGTTCATCGATTTCCTTAATTCTTCAAGATCATCCAATTACAGCAAACTTCAAGTTTCATCATGACATATTAATGACTTTTATTTTGTTTTATTTTATTTATTCATTTATTTAACTCATTACATGTAGCAAAAGGAGATTTACTTATTAGTTCAATGATCACTAATTAGAGTAATTCTGAAAGTTTAATCTGTGACCAACGTTATGGTCAACAGTGAAAATGTACTTTAATTAAAAATAGCCAAATCCGGACTAAAAAAGTGTCCTGAACACAAATATGAAAACCAAATTTATTTTTTGGCTATAGTTTTTGCTACGTGGTATGACTTATTCAACCTTTTATATATAATGTGTATATAGAAAAATCAGTAATTATTATCACTTGCATAAATATTATATACTTGCAATGATATTATATATTATGTTTTGATGTTTCAATTTTTGTTCTTATATTTGATTTTTGATGTTTTCAATTGTTTGTTCTTATATTTGTTTTCCTGTAAGCTGTCATTGGGCATTTCTAGCCTGTTGCTTGCAATAACTAAATAAATAAATAAATAAATAAATAAATAAATAAATAAATTATATATATTATAATATAGCTATATATACAGTATACACCCCTTATAATAAGTACAAACTTTGAGAATTAATATGATTGCTGTGGTTAATGAGAGGTGTGGTTACGTAATACCTGCTTGGATATGAATTTATGATGATACAACACTACCATCAGTTTGACTGGTCAGCAGCTGGGCTTTACAAAGTACAGCTGCTTCTTGTGTGAATGGGACAGTCGTGCAACAGACCTGCAGTACATTCAACGAGAATGGCCAAAGAGATCACAGTTTCAAGCTGGTCAGAAGCGGTATCAGTTTCAAGCTGGCCTGTGACCTTCAGTACAAGAGAAAGATGAAGACACATCACCCTGTAGGCAAGTATAATACATGCTATGACATTCAAAAAGCGTGATTTTCGGTATGACATTTTCTAAATATTTGTAGCCAACTCATAATTTTTGTTATGATATTCGTTTTCAGCAATACAGAATTAGTATAAAAAGATCACTTTGGTTTTGGGTACATGATTTTCATAAAAAATTGTTGCCCAGTGTTATTGGCGCATCAATATCGTTTTGAGCCCCCATTATAATTCCTTCTTTTGCAAGTTCATTTCTTACAATATACTGGACGCTTAAAGTGAAGTTACATTCCAATTAAGAAGAATCAATATAAATTATCATCTAAATACTTGCACTAATCACTACTGCCACGTCATAAGTATTGCAACAAATTTTGCCACGACTAACCAATGCTATTTAGATTAATAAAATTATATCATATATTTTTTTATTCTTGTTGCCGTGGGGCACATATACTTTAATAATAATAGCAACACTTTTCCTTTGAAGACTCCGTCGATTGCTTGAATTTCTTTTGTCTTTGGCGGCTATTAATGGCAGGGTTGATGGGTATAGCTTCATTCCCGATCAATAAGGAAAAAGAAAGTCTGGGCAAAATTTGTCGGAACTGGGAGACAAGTTGTTTTCCTTCCTTCTCTCGTGTCCGCAAATGACAACAACCAGAGGCGGGCAAATCAGAAAGAGCGGAAGTGGTTCCCGAGAAAGATCCCGGAAAGACGAACCCCTTCTCTGCATCCCTCGCCCCAACTCATGGGGGGGGGGGGGGGCGAGAAAAAACAAGCCCTACAGCGCAAACAAGCTCTGCTGCGACCTATCAAGTGATGTATGGCTCCGTGACATGGATATCAAAGGAAAATATCGCTCTAAGCTTTAATATTGGCCTTAGAACTTAAATGCATTTTTATTAAGGCGACATGTTCATCGTGCTTCAATAATGCATCAATATGGTTTTTTACGCTTTAATCAACACTGTCACAAAATATTCATCGCAATTCACTTGCAATTCATGACAGCAATGTCGAAGTTATACGATAGAATTGAATAAGCCTACATATCATTTACAAAAAATAAATTTCCATATGACACAATTCGAGAATGGAACGAGATACCGTTGAATTTAAGGAAACATATTATAAACTGTGAAATATTAAAATAATATTACTTTGAAAATAATAATATTAATTCCTTCTTAGTTGCTAACAATATCGTCTTGTTGACCTGAAAAGTGGATAATATATCAACAAAATATTATCATCAACAAAAATACGAAGGAGAGTCACTTAAGTAATCGATAATCGAAGAGGATTACTGTAAACAAAGTGAATAGAGGCTTTGCAATACTTTGCTTCAGTTAAATATATACCAATTTCAGTTTTATTCCCGCCTTCATCAGAAAATGCCCAATGTATATAAGAGGTAGAAGATTACTATCTTATGAAGCATAAAGACTATAAAAGGAAGCCACATTCTTTGCAATATAAATGCAATAAGATAACGAGAAGAATAATAACAACTGAATGATAGACTCCAAATTATATAAGGATCTCATATATTGGCTGTACAGAACCAATATCTGCTTTTGATCGAAAACTGTTTTCTTCTTAATTCCTCTCTTGTAAATCATTCTATGGTCAACTGACTGTAAAAAAAGCTAACACTTAACGACCTCTCATTTTTCTCTGGTTCCCGAAATAATTCGGACGTTGGACCAACTTAACAGTAGGGCAATTGCCATTATTATTTCCTTCAAGGTTTTATTGTCGCCCACCTCGGGAGGGAGTCGCAAAAAACAGCAAGGGTTCAATTACGAAAAGGATATTAATTCCTTTTCCTTCGAAACAACTTATTTTATTAAAAAAATTTTATTTCGTTTTATTGGATTCTCCCATCCATTCGTGTAACTCGGCCGAAATCATAAAATTGTCTCCATAATTTCGTTCAATATGATTACTAAAGAGAAAAAAAAGATTGAAAAAAATGACCAAAGGAGCAGTTTTTATAAATTTTATTAAAGCTGTTCTTAATTGAAATGTCCTTTATTCAAAGAGCGAGAGTAAGTTTCTTCGAAGACATTAGATTATGTTACAATATCAAGAAATTTATCAACATTATCTACAGTGTTCCAAATTGATGTATACACTCTTTGGAACGTTATAACTCGGCAACGAAATGAGATAGAAATATAAGGTTTGTTTTATTTTATTCCTTAAACTTTCTTAAGCCCGTACATGTTCTTATCCACTTTTAAGAACATGTACGGGTCAGAGTACACTCCCACCACCGACGTCGAACAGAGCGACATGCCGACTGGATTGTAGCTAATGGAATATCATTGATGGAATGTGCTATCTGATCTCTAATTCCGTCAGTGTTTGTGGCGTACACCGTGTTCTTTAAACTACTGATTTCTTTGGGGATCGTGAAAAACCTCCATGACGGCATCAACACTCTCGTTATCAGCGGAACTTCTCTTTCTTCCGCACCGACCTTTCAACACATCTTTCATCGTAAATTCGGCTTCAAACTTGTCTCGGAGTATTGTTATTGTTATCCTTGTTGGCGGTGGTGTACCAAATTCAACCCTCCAATGTCGTTGAACATTCTCCAATTTCCAATAACACTTCAGTATCCACTTACGTTCATCGAATAAAAATCTCACCGCCATTTTGATTTATAAACAAATGAACAACAATGAACGTGTTGCTATGCTTTTCCAGCGCCGTCTGGATCATTCACAACAAACCTTATATTTCTATTTCATTTCGTTGCTGTATACATCTATTTGGGACTCTCTGTAAATACAAAATGTACGACTAAATGCCATAAATACGCTATCTTTAACTGAATAAAATACTTGCAAGAAATTTAAACATAATTAAAGAAGCTGAAAATGGAAAGTAGAATTCATCTAAAGCTATGATATGATATTTTCCATTTAATAAAATGTACGGATGGAATGAACTTTAAGTTCGATGAAAGAAAATTTGGCCATTCGAATGTTAAAATTCACGATGACTTCTTGTAGATCCAAACGTTGGAGGCTTTTTCTAGAAGAAATTCTACGCAGATGTTGACATTCGATAATCTCAGGTCATTTAACTCAACACTTTATCTTCATTTAATTTCCCTTAAAAAACAACCGATTATAAGGCTTGATTGTCTACGAAAATTGTTCTTAATATTTAGTTTTTACATTAAAGTTTATTTTCCTATTTCATTTTCATTGCTACCTGTTTCATCGTCTGTATTTATACAGAATTGAAGGAACTGACATTGTTCCATTTAGAGGACAACTCCACCCTAATATACAACTTTATTTAAAATGAAAGTTCGAGATATAAATAATAAAGTGGCATAAACGAAAAATTTCAAATCGAACGCAAAGTATATAAAACGAACAAAAATCACGAAGACCAAGAGGAAGTGATGTCCTCATTACAGAAGAGGAAGTGACGTCTTCAGGGGATTGACTGAAGTGAATACCATGCATTTATTTCTATACAAGTGCTTTTTTACGATGGATTACGCTTTTATACAATGGTAGGCATGATATGATTTAATTTAATTAGAGATCGCTATGGAACAGCTTCTCTCTAATATTTATGGGACTGGAGCCTAATCTAGTCCCTCCGTGACGTCGATCTTAGATGTCAGCTGATACAAAATGAAGCGCCAGGAAGTAGCATTTTTCACACTTTAAACGGGATTTTTATAATGAAATAATGGTTTTAAAATTTTTCTGTTGTTGCAGTTGTTTTTTTATTTGTTTCAAATAATGATATTCTGCAAAAAATTTTTGAGTGGAGTTGTCCTTTAATTTATAATTTTTAATTTATCACTAATTAGACTGTGAGAGCTTGTTTATCACCTATCAAGAGATTCCAAAGTTTGGCATCTACATAATAGTCCCTTACCACCATATTCAACTAAAACTGTGTTACCAGTTGGACTTGAGGTCATCGAATGTCAACATCTGCGTAGAATTTCTTCTAGAAAAAGCCTCAACGTTTTTGGAAGCCTCCAAAGCCTCCAGCATCTAAACATCTACAAAAGTCATCGTGAGTTTTAATATCCAAGTGGTCAAATTTTCTTTCATCGAACTTAAAAGTACATTCCAGCTGTACATTTTATTACATGGGAAATATCATATCATTACTTTAGAATAATTAATTATTAAAAAAAAATTGATATCTCGAATGGGTTTAAAAATTTTGTCTTACTATATCTGAACAATCATAATGTGGCATAGGATTATCCAGAGTCAATCCCCTTAATTAAACCTGTAGATTCAACAATGCAAATCATGAATTGTTGATATGAAATGAGTTTCTTACAAACACCAGCAACAAGCTTGATGACAAACGTCACAGCTACTGCCGATGTGATTAACAGCGAAATGTTACATCGGAAAAATTTAGGAGACCAGTTTGCACTTATCAACTTCCCATTATACTGCGTAATCTTCATAAGGCTATTGCTAAATTAATCTTCTTAATCCTAATTGCATAAATTTTTCAAATAAATTTCTAATAACAGAAACTGACTTTGCAGATAATTTATTTGCTTAATTTCACTTGTACTGTATTCAAGAATTGCTTAAGAGATTTATCCAGTCATGTCTCCATCAAAAAACAAGGTCGAATTGACGAGCAATGGATGAGAAATAGGGTGTGAAACAAGGCAAAACAAATTTGACATCGAGGCTTCACATCTTCTGTAATATCAAAGACGGTACAAAAATTGATTCACAGTGTTCACAAAATTATCCAAAGATTCCCTTCAATTTTTTTTGCCCTCCGAAATCGTGCGGTTTAATAAACAATAACTTCAGCGAGAGCTTAGAACGAAGAAGTAGTTTAGACGCAATTGCATTTTCCTTGTCAAGACTCTTAAAAAATGGCGGATTAGAGGAACCATCAACGGTGAGAGGAGAAATGAATGAAAACGATGGAAACCCCCAACGTCTTCAATCATTTTAACTTAATCCCCGGATTCGTTACTCATGTCGCTCATCTTCTTTTTTTATATTTATTTGCTTTCTCTCCTCCATGTACGAGCGGAAAAGTCTGGATGGGTGTAGAGAGGAGGATAGGCTAAAGGAACCTTAAATCCCTTTTTCCACCCGCCCGCCGTTCTTTTCTCTTCTTTTCAGACGGAGGAGATCTAATCGCACTTCAAATCGAGGGAGAACGATCACGAGACTCTCGCGAGACTTAATCTACTCGATGTAATTAATTCATTAAGAAAAAAAGAGGCGGGAGGGTTGTAGAGAAAACGCTGGTGAGAAAAAGAGGGTAAACGGAGAAGGAAGGCTAAAAGTTTTATGGGTTAAATGCTCGCTTTGTAAATAATTTCGAAAGCGCATTTTTCAGACTGGAGACTGGAAGGCGGGGCAAAAAAAGACTCTGGAGGAGATAAGGAGTACGGAGGAGGAAAAAAAAAGGGGGGGGGAGGGGGAGGGGTCGAGCTAGAAGAGAACAAGGGACAAGAGGATCATTTGTTTGGTAGCAAAGAAATACGAATGCCATTTTAAAAAAAGGAAGGAACTGTCACTTTTACGTTCAGAAGTATATCACTTCACACTGAAGGAGTCTCAAAAAAAAGTTATACCCAAATATATCCAAATATAAGGCGCTGAAAAGTTTTAAGATCTTTAAAAAAAGCACTGCAACCAATATACGTAATTATCGACTGATTAACATTTTATCAACAACTGCTGAAGTTGCAGAAAAACTTATCTTTGCTAACCTGATGAAGTAATTATGGACAGTCTTACAAGTTAACCAGTTTGATGATAAGCCGAAAATTCCCATCACTGATTTCACACCCTCGTTTCACACGTCTTATTAATAAGTATAAACTACTTATGTTGTAACGCCGAGGTGAAATATGCTATGTACTCATAACAGATTTATCAAAAGCTTTTAATTCAATGCTAAGATACTAACTTGTAAAACAAATTCGAGCATTAGGAATTAATTATCCTAAGTTAACCTTAATTGAGGATTTTTTATCCAACCGGACTAACTACATTGATTCTATGCAGCAGCAAATTTCTACTCATTCCTCTAACCGAGGTTTAATGCAGGGCTCTCTTACTGGTACATTTTTTTATGCAGGCGTCACGGCTAATATTTTCAAATTTACCATTGTATTTTAATACAGGGTGAGTCAAAAGTCGTTGACACCTTCCTATCTTAAATGCCAACGTAATTACGCAAATTCCAGTACAGAGAATGAATAGGAACTTGAGGGTGCTCTATCTAATGGAGCACCTTTCATCGTCTCAGATATGCAAATTAGACACATCCAAATTCTATATCTCGAAAACCGCAAGAGATACACAAAAATTCCAATTGCACATTTGTTCAACAGCAAATTCCAAACAAAACAAAAAAAGTACACAAAATCCGATGAGCGGATCACCCACAATCCTTACTGTAAGCTCTCCAACAGGACAATTGGCACCATCTGATACAAAGTATCAATCCATATAGTTTCAATGTGATGTCCACTAGCACCATAGCATAATTCCGCCGCACGACATTTCAACGATGCCTGGTTGTTGTATGGTAATTTTGACTCGCCTCACCAAAGCAGAGAACCATGTTAGTGCACTGTGCTTTCCATCTTGCTTTGCTCTGCTTTTTTTCTCAGCTTCAGCATGCCTTTTTATACCAATTACACAGGAAACTAGTGACTTTATAGTAAATTGTGGAACTTTCCAGAACAGGATGAGGAACAGAGCATGCAATGAGGATTATAGGTGATTCGCTCATAAACGTCGTTTTGTTTGGAATTTGCTGCTGAACAAATGTGCAATTGGAATTTTGTTGTGTATCTCTTAGGGTTTTCGAGATAGAATTTGGATGTGTTCTAATTTGCATATTTGAGAGGATGAAAGTTGCTCCATCAGATAGAGCACTCTCAAGTTCCTATTCATTTCCTGTACTGGAATTTGCGTAACTACATTGGTATCCAAGATAGGAAGGTGTCCAACGACTTTTGACCGTCCTGTATTGATGACAACTTTCTGTTTAGATCTTTCTCATAATACGACCATTAAAAGCTACTCAGCATGTTCATGATGATATCCAATTACTTGAAACATGGTATCAAAAACATGGCATAACGAATCAAAAACTCATACTTGATTGATAACTAAGAACAAAACTTTTAGCCCCGATTCTTGTAAAATACTTGGACTTATCATCGACAGTAATTTATCATTTAAACGCTACATTGACGAATTATTGGTTTAACGAAGGCCTACAAATTTAAAGGAAAGCCTGCCTAAGAGCTCGCTGCTCTATTGTTGCAATGATGCGAAATTTTGAACGTGAAGTTCCTCGTTTTACCACCTGGCAGCGACGATGCTAAATCTAAGAATTGAGAGTAATCAGTAAACAATAACAAACGCCTGTTTCTCAAAACCGTGGACAGAAGGCACCGTGTGCGCAGGGCAAAAAGCCATCTAGATCATGTCTTCTTCATCTATGATCTAGATAGCATTGAAATGTGCTAAGGTTTCTATGGTTTTACTAAAATTTTATGATTTAAACCTTGTCTTCGGTTTAATAATTACACCAATTTAATAATGGTGAGAACGTACGTACGGTGCATTTTTCCAATCGGGCCAGAAAAAAATTCTGAATTTTCTTTCCACCTTTTTCCAGCCGATTCTGATCGCCGTGCAAAATGGATAAATGTCGTGAAGAATGGAGCTACTTATTGGTTTTATAATGTCTTAACTGTGTACCCCTTCATAATTTCTACATTTTTTGATGTAGAAGGTGAAATTCGGAATGTAGCTTCCTATGGGCATGTCCATCTGCACTATTTATTTTGATTGGTACACTGGGATCGGAATTGCGGGGGTGGGATTCAGAGAGAACAACATATCTATGTGCTGTTTAGGTACGTAAAGGCGTAAAATTCAGTATCCAGATTCCTCTAGGCAAGATCTACATTACAATGAAGTTTAGGCCCAGTTGTTCCATTGGGGTCGGGTTTGCGGGGGTGGCAGTCACTTGGTCTTTAGAACTATGGCAAATGATGAGAAAATGATGAGAAAGGACAGAAAATACGAGCTTTTTTTACATTTTCTACATATTACGTTCGAGAAATTTGCGTGAGGTCGGATATTAGTTCTGTTCATAGAATTGGAAAGAAACAAAATGGATCTTTGAAGCCCCGTCAAATCGTTGGAAGTTTCATAGGAATATGATGAAGCAAACTATATTGCAGAATAAGAAAAATAGATATCGTACATTAAATACTAAGGATGTAGGTATCTGTAATGAACTTTATCCAATCTATTTGAATGAACATTTGTCTCCTTTTTATAATGAAATTTATCAACAAGCAAGAAGGAAGAAAAAGGAACTTAATTATAAATATCTTTGGATTAAAAATGGTCTGATATTGATTAGAAAAACTGAAAATACACAGCCAATTATTTTGAGATGTCTAACTGACATTCTAAAATTATAATCTGTGACTTAATATAAGAAATATATATGTTTTTTTCCTCTCTCAAATGTTTGAATCTTATACTGATTCACTATACATAAATTTGGATAATTTGGAAAATGTTACGCCTTATTTAAATTCCTTAGATGAATTACCGAAGTGTTTAAATACTCAGCATCTAAATATCTTTTACTTAAATATACGTAGCTTGCAAAAAAACTTTGATCAATTACTTGTTTATTTACAGTCTAGTCAAATTAATTTTCATATTATTGCATTGACTGAGACATGGTTTAAGGTTACTTACCTTAGTACCAAACATATACCGGGATATACTTTTTTCCATACTTCTTCAAGTTTAAATCGAGCAAGTGGAGTTGCTCTTTTTGTTAAATATGAAATTTTTGCATTAATACAGGAAGTAATCTATTTAAAAACAGATTGTCTTCTTTTATCATGTATGATAGATAAAAGGAAATTTAATGTAATTTTGGTATATAGATCACCAAACTATTCTGTAAATACTTTTATACAAGAGTTAAAAATGGAACTTGGGGATAAAAATAAAAATAGGTCTACTATTTTAATTGGGGATTTTAATATAGATATCATATCTGATGAAGAAAGAGGGGAAGTTACATATTTTATTGATACATTAAGGAAAATGAATTATTTCCCACTTGTTCTAGTCCCTACTAGAGTTACTGAGACCGCAGCCACTTGTATTGATAATATTTTTGTGAATAATAATCTCATTTCTTCCTGTCAATGTTATGTTGTTGAATGTTATATAACTGATCATTTCCCACTGGTTTTGTGTGTAGATATAGAAGAAACTTTAAATATATCTAAATTTAATTGTATAATAGACTATAATGGGTTAAATAATTATTATAAACAGATTGATTGGTATATTGATGAAACAAGTATGGATATAGATCTAATTTATAATGCTTTTCATGAAAAACTTCATACAAGAACTATGGTTTAAAATGGTTTAAAACTATGTATGAAAATGGTTTAAAACTTCATACAAGAACTATTGTTGATAAACGCAAAATCAAACTAAAACCCTGGATAACAACTGAGCTTATCTCTTTAATAAAACGTAGAAATGAAATGGGTAGTTTTTTAAGGAGGCATCCGAAAGATATCATGTATAAAACTAGATTTCGGCATTTCAGAAATTATGTAACTTCTCAGTTAAGGAAAAGTAAATGGAGCTATTATCAGATTTAATTTAAAAATACTAAATCAATTTCTAAATCTTGGCAAATTGTAAATACAATTCTACATCGGAAAAAGAAAACTATTGTACCAGATTCTAAAAATGTAGATGTTGATGGAATTAATGATTTCTTTGTTAAAAGTTGTGAAAACATGCAAAAATTTGATAGACGTGACGTTACATGTTTGTCCTCTTCAATTTCAAATTCATTTTATTTTACTCCTGTTGTTTCTTCAGATGTATTTAATATTATAAACTCTCTAAATAATACTTCTTCAGTTAGTTATGATGGAATTTCAACAAAATTGTTAAAAAATAATATTGCTATTTTGGTTGTTCCGTTAACTAAAATAATTAATCTTTCCTTTTCTCTTGGAAAATTTCCAAATATTTTAAAAAGGGCCTTAGTTACTCCTGTGTATAAGGCAGGAGATTCAAAAAATTATGCAAATTATCGTCCAATTTCTGTTTTATCGAATGTCTCTAAACTATTTGAGACTATCGTTAAGCAGAAGCTTATTTCTTTTCTTAATGCTCAAACATTTTTTTCTCCATTGCAATTTGGCTTTAGAAAGGGATTGAATACAGAAATGGCCATACAACATTTAACATATAAGATCTCATCCGCGATTGAGGAAAATTGTAGGCCCATTGTATTATTTCTGGATTTGCGAAAGGCTTTTGATTCTGTAAATCATTTTATTTTACTTTCTAAATTATTACAATATGGAATTCGTGGTACGGCTTATGGCTGGTTTGCTTCTTATTTAGAAAATCGAAAACAAGCTGTCCGACTGCATAAAAAATACAGTTCTTGGAGGACTGTATCAACAGGTGTTCCACAGGGTTCAATTTTAGGACCTTTATTATTTTTAATTTACATTAATGACTTACTTTCTCTACCTATTCAAGGTATAATTCAGGCATATGCTGATGATATAGCTCTTATTTATGATAAAAAGGAGTTTTTGAATATCAATCTCATAGAAAATGATTTACGTATGATAAATCGTTGGTTATCTTTAAATGCTTTGACTATAAACGCAGACAAATCTGTTTTTATGCAGTTTCATCTGTACCCTTTTTCTTCTACTTTAAATACTTTTAGAATTCATCAACATGCCTGTGATATGATAAATTGTTCCTGTCCATTATTGAACAAAGTATTTCGGTTTCGTTTTACCAAGATGTGCTGGAAAAAACATATACAGGCCCTAACTCTAAAATTGAAATATGCTTCTTATATTTTGTATGAAGTTGGACACTTTGTTCCATCAACTTTGTTATTAACTATTTATTTTACCTTATTTCAATCAAATTTTCAATACTGTGTTTCTATTTGGGGTGGAACTTTTAAAAGTCATCTTACTAATCTAATTAGAATTATTGACAAGACAATTAGATTTCTTTCATCTAAAATTATATTTGCAAAAAATTATATTATTCTTCCTTTTTTGAAATTATATTTTCATTTTCTTGGTTTATATACACTAAAGCAGTCTGAGCAGATGAAGCATTTTTTACATAATTATAATACTAGATTTTTAAAAACATATCCTATGTTAATTCCACTTGTTTCTAGAACATCTATAGTCCGTCAACTTTATGTTACAGCTCCGAAATTATATAATCAAATTCCTCTTATTATAAGGCAGTCTTCAAATAAAAATATACAGAAAAAGATGTTTAAAAAATGGATTAATGATACAGATAACCTAGAAAACCTTTTATTTTAAAATTTTAAAATTTTTATTTTTAAATTTTATTTTTTTGATGTTTTGCTTTATCATTTGCTGCTGATGCGAGTCACTTACTCTTTTGCAGCAATTGTTAGTTTCTTATTTTTATCAATATCAAATTTTGCTTTAATTCTAATGGACTTTAAATTTTGATTTTATAAAATTTCAATCTGTTGTAAAGTTTTGGACAGATTTCTGTCTTTTGGTAAGTTGTAATTTGAAAATTGTAATTTGAAATTTGTAATTTGAAATTTATAATTTATTTATAATTTACAATTTATAATTTATAATCTATAATCTAAAATTTGTATCTTGATATTGTATTTTTCTAGTAAATAAATTCAATTCAATTCAATTCAAAAAAAAACAAACTTGGGGAGAGGTAAAAAGTGCAGATAAAGGGTAAAATAGATGAAT